>JADRCD010122477.1:0-28512 GCA_019843815.1 Montemys delectorum
TCTTTTAATACCCCTTGTTAGCCAGGAATGGTGGCACATATCCTTAGTCCCAGCACTCTGGAAGCAATGGCCAGCCTGGTCTACAAAGCAAGTTCCAGGATAGTCAAGAGGTACATAGAGAAACCCTGTCTTTAAAAACCAAAAGTAATAAAACATAAAAATGCATACCCCTTGCAGCAGATGTGGAGGCAAGTTGCCTGAGATCTGCCAATCACAAGTAGGCTATACGGCCTGCTTCAAAACAAGCAGCATGCAGAGGCGACGGGAATAGAAGCAACTGCTCCGTCAGGTCTAGATTCGATGCCAGCCCTGGCCCTAATTTGGCTTTTGGGTACTGTATAGTGTTACTGTGAGCTTGGATTTGGCCCAGAACATGAGTAGCAATGCTTTGTGAGCCGAGGTCAGCTTGTGGAGTGAGGGACCAAAGTCATCCTGATTGGAGGTTTTTAGCACAGTTTTCTGGAACGGTGTACTCTCTAATACACTCTGACGATTCTGCACTGGTAAGATCAGCCAGTCTAGGTTCCATTACTTTTCTACAAGAACTTTTACTTGGACAGTAAATGATAAAGAAGAAAGCGTATTCTGAGACTGCCCATGTGGTCGGTAGGTCCAGGAAAGAATGAATATTTCTCCAAGGATCAAACGTTGTTTATCGGGGTGGCTGTAGTGACCATACCTGACAACCTTTAGGGTGGGCAAGTTAGAAAGTCCATCCTAGAGCGTCTGAGAGAAGCAAAAGTCAAAAGTGCAGAGGGAGGTGTGAGCAATAACATAAACTGGTGGTCTTGCTGAAAGAGAGTATGTAATATCTCAGAAGGAATCCAACAAAACTTCTGAGTAGTGCCTTCTAATAGAAACCCAACATGAGCTATGTCCATCCTTTTAAATGTTCCAGAAACTGCCATAAAATAATCATAAACACAAATCCTGCTAGTTCCCTAATTCAGCATATGATCAATATAAGATTTGGGAGGTGCTCCCAGCCTAATCTTTCATACTCCATCCTTGGAAATTGGCACGTTATTTGAAAGCATGCACTTTGACTTATAGACTCCATGTTTCCAGAATTTGAAAGCTGTTGTAGCTAGGGCTAGAGAGAGGGGAAAGGTCTGTCAAGGGACTGCAAAGGACACCTCTACAATAACAGGATGAATGTGCTATAAGGAGACTTTTGAGGAGGTCACACCCCTCAGTGGGAACTACTGAAGAAAGCAGTTTTCATGAGAACTCCACAGAGATGGGTGGGCTTCAGAGTGGAGAGACTCTTGTATGTGTGTCAGAACCGTAGGAAGGAGGAAATGAGGTGAACGAAGGACGTGAGGTAAATAAAAGAAGTCGGGCAGGCAGGTGGCTATTCTCTGTAGGAGGAATTTTTTGCATTGTTTATGATTTAATCCTTGCCACTATAAACATGATAGGGTAGAGGAGGGAAACTGAAGCTCAGAATAGTGAAAGGCATCTTGACCTCTAGTGTGTGGCTGAGAGTGTTTCCTGACATTAGCTGATTTGGGGAGGGGTGGGGAGAGGGGGTATTTCCAAAACAAAGAAAAGGGCTCAATGTCCTTAGTACAATAATAGAATTTTAAAAATTTTAAAAATTACTTTGTTACTTCATTTACACACACAAACACACACACACAAGACATCAAAAACTGTCATCCTGTCATTAAAATGTTAGCAACTACTACTGGAGAGATGGCTCATTGGTTAAGAACACTGACTGCTCTTCCAGTTGTCCTGAATTCAGTTCCCAGCAACCACAGGTGACTCACAACTGTCTGTAATGGGATCTGATACCCTCTTCTGGTGGGTGTGTCTGAAGATAGTGACAGTGTACTCACATAGATAAAGTAAATAAATCTAAAAGTAGAATAAAATAATAAAAGAAAAGAAAAGAAAAATGCTAGCAACCAAATGATTACTGGTCATCATTGGCGCCAATTGTGTGTTAATTTTGTTTGAGCAGCCCTGTTTGAAAATGGGATTTGATGCCAGCATTTATTTGCTATATAGAAATATTTGCCAGTCATGAGGTTAAAACCTGACTTTGAAAGTGAGTATGAAGAAGAGCTGCATCCATTTTTCTAGAGGTACTTCTGAGTTTTCCAAATCTGCATTATTAGTATTCAGTGTATTTCTCTTTTACACGACCTAGTAGTTTGGCACAAGAACCATGAAAAGGTTGAAATCCCCATGTGAATGTAAACAGTAATTAATTGGCTGACTCGATCCTAATATTCATGAGTAAACTCTGCAGTTAATGAGCTGTGAATCAAAACTGTAGATCAAAACTGCCATTTCTCCTTCCATTTTTTTTTTTAAGTCATTCTTCCCATAAATACTTGCTGAGTGTGGTCTGCATACATGGTGTTCATCCTATGTAGGTACTGTGATGCTAGAGTGATCAAAGTGGAAAGAAATCCCTGTCCTCAGGAAGCTTGGCCAGTAGAGAAGTGCTCATTAGAGACCAAAAGTAAACAGTAGAACAGGTAAGGTGAGGCATGGCTTGTGGAAAGTGTTATTTGGAGTAACATTAGAAGGGACGACTGGAAGAGTCATTTCATGGCAGAGAAAAGGAGATACAGACACAGTCCTGAGAAGACGGTGACTGGAGGCCATCCCCTGGGATAAAGTATGCTATATGAAGGACCCTGGTTGCAAGGGTAGTCTAGAGCTTGGTCAAAAGGGAGGTGTGTACCTAGAAGAGCCGTTCTTTTGTGGTTCCCATAGAGACATGCTAAAGATTTTACTTGCACCCTTGATGGAGAGGGTGTTGGGTAATTTTGCATCAAGGAGCAACAGAGTTGACGTACTGTTAAATGTTTGCCTTTTTGCCTGAAAATACCTATGAGTTGACGTACTGTTAAATGTTTGCCTTTTTGCCTGAAAATACCTATGGGCAGAGAGGGCAGACCTCTGAAAGATGGAGCAGAAAGGCCTTCTACAAGGTGTCGTAGAAGAGAGTAATGGCTTGTGGGTACCGGGACGCTCTGGGGAATGATAAGTGTTGTAATGTTGATTGGGGTGAATGTTGTACATTGATCACATCATCGAAGGTCCGTACAAGGGTTGGGTGTGTGAACTGTTGTGAGAAGCACTGAGATAAAGAGTATATTTAGGGGCAGAGGCATCAAGAGGCTCCAGTGAAGTTGCTTTAGAATTGGGAAGTAAGTGTAGCTACATGGTGACCTGTAAGTTGGAGCAACTGAACAAAAGAATCCCCGTTTCTGAACTGAAGAAAGGAACAAATCTAGGGAGACATTCTTTTTTCTAGTCATGCTAGAAATCATCATAAAACTTTGGGTAGTTGTGGCTGTTGGGCACTGTGTCTATGTATGTGCACATGTGTACTCGTGCATGCCTGTGTGTGTGTGTGTGTATACATATACACATACATTATAAATTTCTTATACATATAACATTATAGAAATTGTTGTATAGAAAGATACTAGGTTATTCCTATTTCTTAGTTGTTTTCTTTTTAAACTTTAAGTTTTATTTAAATAACCGCCAGTGAGAAAACCGCAGATAACCATTTTCTCACACCCCCCTCCATTCACCTCACAAGGACTGCCTCTCAATGGAAGCGGCCTTGGCCTCTGCCCCGGCCAGCTGTTGGAGCTGGAGCATCCGCAGTGGAGCGGGGCTTCTTGATAGTCTCATCCACGGACACAATAAGGCATGCAGCCTCAGAAGCTGCTGTCAGAGCATCGCTGCGCACCATGGCTGGCTCCCACACAAATGCCTTGAAGTTGTCAGCGATGCCCTCATTGTTGATGTCCACTCCATGCCACATGCCCCCGTGCATGTCGAGCCCGCAGCTTGTTGAGGATGTTCGTGGCATCAAAGCCAGCGTTGTCACACAGCTGTCGTTCTTAGTTGTTTTTTTAATTATTGAGTTTGTTAGTCAAAATTGATTGTGAGATGACACGGATAATTGGAGAAAATGATTCACTTACAGTAATTTTAAAACAGGGTCATGTGAATAATAAATGAATTTCATGCAAAACAAATCTGTGAAGAAAGAAAAGCTAGCAAGTGATAACACCTGCTTGTGCCTACCAGGTGCCATCCCTACATCTGTCATGTGATACGCAGTCCTTCGGTGACCCCCTGAAATAATTCCTGAATAGACAGGTTTCATGGACTGTGCTGAGTCCTTTACTATGAAGCAGGTCTGTGTGTATGCCACTGATCACTGGATACACAGGTCCCTGTTATCACTGGAGGCGCTCAGCAACAGCATTGCCTTGTGGCGTGGGTTATAAAGCTAGAGTCACCTTCAGGATCGTCAATATGCAGAAGAGATCATAGCTCCACAGCTGCGTAATGTCATTTTATCACTGAAGTCGTTTACAAAATATTCTCTCTGTATAAGTAGATAAAAATGCCTTGTGTTGTAAATAAAACAAAAAGGTCCACAGAGCCAATATGACGTAAATATGGGTACATATGTGTCTTTTTTTTTTTTTTCTACAAAAAGAAAGCAAACCTTAACTCCACAACCCTTCTGTGTCTTCCAGAGAAGAGAGTGAGAGTGTTCTGACACTGAAGGGCCTGACCCCGACTGGCATGCTCCCCAGCGGAGTGCTCTCTGGCGGGAAACAAACTCTGCAAAGCGGTAAGCAGGCCCGGGGATATGACTGGGAGCACATGGCCAGCTGTATCAGTGGAGCACTGAGTTTCTCGATCACTGAAGCTCACTGTATGTTTCAGTTCTTCTTGGCTGGAAGAAGGGCTAAACCCCACACATCAGATTATATTCAGTCACGTCTGCCACGAAGACCCGCTCACTCACTGCAGTGCGCCCTGCTTCTCACTAGCATGTGCACCCCTCTCTTCAGGCCTCCCTCCAGGACATTTCATTTAGGGCACCCGTGCACACAGCAGTGCGCTTGAGCCATTGGAGCTCCGTCCCTCAGCCAGTCCATTACTGTAAGTGTTCAGTTACATCCTAGTATGTAGTGTGCTTCTCTACATGACTGATGGAAGGTATGCACATGTATGTGCATAATTATAGATGTTATTCAAAAGAATACAAAAGGAGGAGTGAACAGAAATGAGACATATTAGCTTTTTCTCTGATTCATCAGAAATATAAAAAGAGAAGGGATCACAGCTATATTTTCTTGGGTCTTTTTGTTGTTGGTTCTTTTCTTTATTAATAATAACATCTCTTTTAAGTAGGCATTTTACTTTGTAGTCAGACCTGACTGCACAAGTACCACCCAGCATAATTTTTGTGATGATGAGAATTTCTCATGTCCACAAAGGCCACTGGTGACGCTGAACCATTGGATAATCAATGCAAATGAAAAGATCTTTTAAATGACCCTAACTTTCAGTAAATTTAACTTAAAGATTCACATGTAGCTAATGTCACCTGTGTTAGATATCATAATTTTATATATACTCTTTCTTCTGTTGTATTTGTTTTTTACCCATTTTAATTAACATCACTAGTTAGAACATGCAATATGGAAATGTTGCTGTTATGTTAGACTTCAACAGATAAAAAATTCACAGCAAAAAATATACTATAGTATTTTAATACAATCTCAGCCTCTTGCTTATTTCTCTCCCTGGATCTTTCTCCTATTTTCTTTTCTATCCCTCTCTCCATCCCAAAAGACTCAAGTGTTTTACTGTTACATTATTAAGACATTTCTTTCACACAGCACATAACAGTCAACCTGTGAGCATGAATGAGATTGTCAGGCCATCACACTTTAGTGACAACAGTCATAGCCTTTATTTTCAGATGATTTTCCCTCTAAAACCACTGTCTCTGAGTTGTCCCTCAAAATTCAAAATCACCTCAGCCAAAGAAATAAACTCTGGAATAGCTGAGGTTAAAAAAAAAAAATCCCTTTGTAAACCTGTAGTCAGAAATTAATCAGTTCATAAACAAAAACAAGCAAAATACCCCTTTCCGTCAAAATGAACATCCTGAGAAGTTAGCACAAGGAGATCATTTGTATGAGCAGAATGCAGCTCTGCCCAGCTGAGGGAAAGTTACAGCTTCTAATAAGCTCAGCATGCAGCAGAGGTACACACAGTCAGTGCCTGACCGCAGACGTCCTGTGTTTAGGACACAATGGGCTGTGTGTATTTCTGCCCCAGGATGCGTGTATGATTCCAGGCTTTCAGCTTTGCTCTTAAACCTAAGGTCTTTAAGTTCTTAAAATAGACAGTGTCACCTTCAGATGGCCACCTGTGTTTGTAGTTTCACTTAGTCGAATTCCTTTTATTTTATTTTAAATCCATCTGTTTGTGTTATTCCATGTGGAACTCCCATGCACACACACACAGACACACACACAGACACACACACACATACTGGGTTGAGACTTCATTTGTCCTAAGAATTTGACAACTCAGTATATATTTAAAATTGCTACGTTGTCTGTTTTCACAGTGCACGCCTGATCCCCTTCCGCTGGCATGAAAGGAGAAGCTGTGACATCCAGTTCTCCTCTGTGGTTCTAAGGAACCCAGAATGCATTGTTAACTGGCATGCATTATGTGGCCCTTGTTGTAGTTACAAATTTTAAATTATGAGAAAATGCAAATTGAAGCCCTGGGGTAAAATATTGATGTCAAGTATTTTGAACTTGGACAAAAGTTTAATATTTTGGCATTTAATCAAGGGAACATCACTTAGCGATAATAACACAGAGAAACCCGTATTTCTGCACAGGGAGATGGTAAAGTCTAAGTAGACAGTGGGCCTACTCGACCTCCAAAATTGACAATTCAGCACATCATAAGATGCCTCACTGAGGGACTTCAACCCTGAGACATCCTGTTCCTGAAGGTGCTGATAGAATTACTGAGGCTCCTGCCGTGCCCCCACTTGACATGCAAGACTTCAGGAAGTTGGTTTCTAAAAATGGAATTGCAACAAGGAAAAAAACCAAAACTTGAACTCAGCTTGTCTGATAAAATAGCCCAGGCTTTATCACACTCTCTGTGGTTCCCTTCTGCTCCCTGGCCTCCTCCTTCAGGAACTGTCTTTAAGAATATCTAGGTGTTTCCCCCCTGGAAAGCCTGATTCATCTCCCTTTAAGTCCAGCCCTCAATCCCATGCATTTTTAGCTCTGGGAACCCCGCCTTTCACTATTTGGTAACAAAGTATAGCACCGACATCCCACCCAACCCGGCTCAAAACTCATCCGATCCCGTAAGAATCACAAACACATTGTAGACTTCTATACCGCAGTCCATTGTAGGTTTCCATTCAAACCACACAGCAGAATGCTTTTCTGCACGTTTCGAGGACTTTGTCATTGATTAGTGAGCCAGGACTTCAAGCCACCCATTCATTTCCTCAGGTGTGTGCCAGGCTTGTGACCAACATGTCTCACTTGTGTGGTGTGTGGGTTTTTTTTTTTTTCCTTTCTCTCTAGCCTTTCTGTCTAGTTTTCTGTGCCAGAAGCCAGCACTTAGAGGAACATTAGTTTCCCCGCACACCCCCAATTCTTTTGATCGTCACTGACTTGTTCTTTAGCGTTAAGAAATCCTCTCAACTCATTCTCTCATTCATTTTGCACCCCCTTTCTTCTCTTCAGCTACTGTTGAGGCCATTGAGGCTGATGAAGGTAAATTGGCCAGTCCCCTTTCTGTTGTGCCTGCAACAGACAAGGGCTCTGCTGGGTGTATTCATTTTTTTTTATTTTTATTTATTTATTTTTATTTGCTGTAGCTTGTACAGAGTGTGTGGGTGTTGGGCTAACAGTTGTGGCTCAGTATTAACCAAAATGTTCTTGCTTTAAAGGGGAAAATGTCCTTCTATGGTTTGTTTGTTTGTTTTTTTTTTCCCTTAAAGCTATGTTTGACTTTTGTATACAATGAACCTAATCTAATCACAGACAACTAAAGGATTGTAATATATATAGATACATAAATTTCTCTCTATCATGAATGATGTGGGGTGGGGGTTAGGGCAGCTGCTTTGACCAGTGACATGTAAAACAACGTGCTTTGAGCTGAACCACCCCTCCCTCAGATCCACTAGGACAGAGAGGAAAAGAATAAAATTAAGTTGATTCTAGTCTTCTCAAGGTTGCAGCAACAGACTTGCTTGGTACTGCTTGGCTACGATGCAGCATCACTTATGTCTCTGAAATATTCCAATGTGAGACAGATGTGTAGAGGTAAACTTTGATCCGTATTAATTTTAACCAATTGATATTTGGAAGAAAGTTAGCATTCAAAACAATATTATTAGGAGCTCAAAGAGTATCTGAGACTGTGGAAGTGGCCCATCACAAGACTGTCAAGCAGACGGTTAATTAATCATTCCACCTGTCTGCTCTATGCTAGGTCTCTTGCTAGGAGCTTCAGGGGATATCGAGAATTCTTCATCACCAACTGCCTACTAGCCCTGCGCAAGAGCAGTACTGTTGACCCATTAGTAGCTAATTTTTAATTGAATTCTGTTTTACTACTTAGTTATCTGAGAACTACATATGAAAATAGTTTTAATATTGTGCATACTACACCCTCTGGAATTTTTTTTTGAAAGAATAACTTGAAGTTCCCCTTTAAAACAAAATTCTTCAGTTGTATTTTGTTCTTGCAAAATAACTTACTTTTTATTTTTTATTTTTTTTACAAAATTGTGTGCATATACGGTCCTTTGGTATGATGTTAAAAAGTGTCACTTTAGATTTACAATTTGCTCATGATTTGGATATGGTAGGGGAAATGACAGTGATGTAAGAGAAAAATACAACTGTTTCCTAAATAGCAGTGAGCAAACTGCTATTTATGTGGGAATTCTCTATTCCTCTTGGCAACATCTAATCTGCAGTGTGCATTCCTGTTGAGAGTTTGGCTGTTTTCTGTGACTCTGTGGCTCTGTGTTGTGCTAAGTATACTCCCAATGTAAATTGCTAACACCATTGTCTGACCAGCAACTAGAGCAGAGTGCTTCCTTCCATACAGGGGTAGACAGATGTGATCAGAAATGCAGCCCTATCCCCAGCTAGCCTCTGTTCTACAAGATTTTGCATTCCTGTGCTCTGACATCATTGGCTTCAAAACGTAGAGCTTCCACTGTTGTTGTTGTTTTTTTCTTCAAATGAATCAAAGTTTCATAATTTATCACGACAGACTTTTGATTATGAGGTGATTTCATTTAGAAAAAGAGTAAGGTGTCTGTTATTTTTGCCCCATAAAATAATTGAGTTAATTCTCAGGGTGGGTGCTCATTAGACAGCTCTAGTGTTTTTTTCAGCTTATTATTGAATTACAGAATTATGAAGCTTTGCTTTGGGCTTTGCTCTTTCCCCATCTTCCTGTGTTCTTCCTCTCACACTTGACTAATCACCATTATGCTAACCTTAAAATGCAGAGGGGAAACAATCTGTTTTTCTTTATAATGAGCTTTAAACAACTGTGTGAATCTTCTAGGAATGTCATCCATACTAATGAGGGGCTGCACATTTGTATGAGTGGCTGGCAGAATGTCAGCTTTAAACTGCTTTATTCCCCAACCCCCAACCCCGAAAAAGTGGGGAGGAGACATATACCTTGAAATTCTCCTTAATAAGCCATGGAGATACAGCCTAACTCAGCATTGATGATTGGCCTCCCTGAGGTTCACCTGGCTCGCACTTCACAGGGAGTAAAGCAAACTGATGCCCTTGGTTCCTGGTCTGTGTGTTTTATTTTCAGCTCACTGTTGGTGCACCCATTGAGGAAGGAGGGTTTTTTTTATTTTTTTATCTTGTTGCTGTTGTTGTTTTCACAAATACTTCTCATCATCTCTAGCACAGTAAAGGTCACTAGAGGAAAGTGAAAGAGAAGTCAAAGTTTAAAAGTTAAAAGTACCAAAACCGATTGGTTCTTCTTCAGCCACCACGTAATATTGCTCTACTAAAAGTGAGTTTTCCTTGGTTGAGGCGCTAATGGGTACCAGATGGACATCAGTTTGACCAGTTCACTGCTAAAGGACCGAAAGTGCTTCTCTACATAGTCATGTGACCTTTATTTTCAAGTTTCTCTACCTCCTCACCCACTATACATCTTCCAGTTAAGTGGGAAAATGGCTTATAATACAATACTCCCACCACCACACACACACAATATGTTGAGATCTTATTGGCCTTGGGGATGGCAAAGAAATGTCCCTATCAATTCCTTTTCTAGTTCCTTAGACCTTCTGTTCCAAGCCATGGCAAGAATTGGGAGTAGAGAGGGTTTCCACTGAGTTTGCCGTTACTAGTTACTAGCACCACAGTTTGAGAGTAGGGACGGAGGGAAAGCGCAGTCTGTTTAGGTCAGGGTTAGTGGGCCATCAAGCCAGTGATTCGGCCAGTGTTGCCGGGTCCAGAAGCCTGCCCAAGGAACAGTTGTTTCCTTTACTTACCCACTGTGGATTTCTGTGACCTAAACTTTGATGAAGACAAGAGAAATGCTTTCATCTTAAACTCTTCAAGAGGACATTTTGGTTGGCAAGAGACATTGGCTGTTTTCAAACCCTTGGTTCCCTCCAGTATGGTAAGGAGTCTGTTGTGTTGTCTTCAGGTCCTGTCACATTGTTCTCCACTAAAGGATTCCCACCCACTACGAAGTCTCTAACCTCACTTGATGCAGCCGGGGTGTCCTTTGGTATGCTCCACCTAACGCTCTCTCTCTCTTCTTAATGATTTTCTATTTAGCTATCAAAGGATTTTCACCACAACATAAGATCACTAGCTTCGAGGAGGCCAAGGGCTTAGACCGAATTAACGAGAGGATGCCACCTCGCAGAGACGCCATGCCCTCCGACGCCAACCTTAACTCCATCAACAAGGCTCTCGCCTCAGAGACTAACGGCACGGACAGCAATGGCAGTAATAGCAGCAATATTCAGTGACCACTTCCTGTTCACTTTTTTTTTTTTTTTTGAGCTGCAGGGCATGATGGGATTGCTGCATCTCAGCAGTTGGATGTTCTTGCCTCTGACGGTAGCTTGTTTGCTCTGGGGGCCAGGAATTGGATTCAGTTTACACTATCATGAAAAAAAAAAAAAGAGGGAGAGAGATAATAAACTATATTTTGGTGAGGGTGGTGATTAAACACCTCTTTTGGGTATGCCTTTAAAAAAAATGCTTCTAGGAAAAAAAAAAGTTTTAAAAAGAAAGCTAATGCTAGTCTATACTGCAATGTTAGGGGAATGAACACGTTTTCCTACTGCACTGGGGACTTTTAGATAGGTTAATGAAAGGCCTTTTATTCTGTTACTGGACACGAAAACTTTGTCTAATTTCTTATACTCTATTGTACGTTTACAGTCGCAGCACTAAAATGGAAGACATCAAACATTTTTAACAGAAAAAAAAAGATGTACAAACTAAATAAGGACTATTTATTGATAATGTTTTGCTACTCTTGTCAGACAATGGCTATAAACTGAATTAGGCAGTCTTAAAAAAAAAAAAAAAAACCTGGAAAAAAAAAAAAAAAATTTAAAAATTTTTAAAATGCCCTCCAGGTTTTTTTTAAAAAAAAAAAGACAGTTTAATTTTGTATAGATCATGCTTACCTCAGGTTCCTTAGTTTGCTTGAATGCCCTCCTTTCCATAGAACATTATTAATTTGGCAGTGAATACATTTTCTTTAAGTTTAAAAAAAACTGGAATAATTATACCCATCTTTTTTGCTGTTTATATTTAGGGGTTTTGTTGATAAATCAAGTCTTGGTTGTGGCTTGCTGCATTCAATATTTATGAGTGGTGCATTTCTCAGTATAGTGAACACGACACCATAGTGCGGTGATGAAGCCTCTATATTCTGTAAAAAACAAAAACAAACAAAAACATCTGCCTATGCATGTTTTTTAAGAAAAAAATAAAATAAAATGGCTGTATCGGCCTGTATGGACTGTAATGCGCTTCGTGGCCTGACATTTACTGGAAATGTATGTATTATGGCGTGCTTTATATTCTCAAAAAATGCTTAATGCCTTTGAAATTTTGTAATCAAAACAAAAGCTTTGAAAAAATCTAAAGGGGAGAGTATTCTTAAAAGTTTTTAACATAAGCTTGTCAGTGCACACATAGATGGTTGGCATGTTTAGCAAACTTTGTGAAATTTAAATAAGTTTGTAGTTACATGTGAAACTCTAAATGCATGGTAACCGTTAACGTCATACCAGTTTAGTTATTTCGTTTTGTTCCGTCATGTGCCACAAAAAAAGTACTTTTTTTCCACTTTTTTCCCCTTTGTATATTAGTTACGGGTTACAACTGGTTCATTCTGAAAACAACACCCAACCACAAAAGCCCATTCATATTTTTTAACAATTGTATAAGTGCCCAAGTCATTCACTACAGCCTAAAGCCTTGCCTTTGTAATTTGACTTCTGAAATGTTGGCGATCAAAGCATGCACCTGTACCAATGACAAAGAAAAAGCATTTTATATTACTACTCAATAAAATGTGCATGAACTTAAAGAATGTTCATCCTTTCACTGAGTCTGCTGAAGGGAGTGTTGTGCACAGCCACCATGGTGTCCTCTGGGTGCTGGCCCTTCACCACCCGGCACACTTAGGACAGGCTGTTTCCCAAGGGCCTCATGATCCAAGGAGTGGTACCCACTTCTGCTGTAAAAGTCTTGGTGGGTTTGTGTCTCAAAAAATCAGGCAAGCGAAGTCTACTTACAGAGCACGTACCATCCTCTGACTCCCTTACATGCAAGACTGATTTGAGAAACCAGACCTTTACATTGGAAACAATAGTCATCAATTGGTTGTCAGGTTGTTTTGGTTATATGGGATGCCCGCCCTCCCCGCTACAGCAAAAAGGTCTAGTCTCCTAAGCGCATTTCCATCACAGACGGGCTGCATTTGCACTGATAAGAAGTTTGTCTTTACACACGCTTTTTAGTTGTTATCCAGCAGAGATTTAGGAGACACCACATTTCAGTTGGTTTCTAACATTGTTCATTTTTTCACTGCACTTTGTTTATGTAATAAATTATGCCTATTATATTAAGTAATGAGAGTGTGGCAATTAGTAATAAAGTGTACCAAAACAAAGATATATTCGCTGACAAAATTTCCCCATGGTTATTTGAATGAGTCAAAACGTGTCTTCTGTGGGTATTTCTCCACAGTAGTGACATCCAAGTAAAACAGATGCAACTTGCTAGAATGTTGTGAAAGAAATGGTCATTCTCATACCAATGTGTGTATTTTCTTTCTTCTAACTACAGAGAAAATATCCCAAAAATATTAATAATGATCAGGTTTTTTTTGGATTCCTTTCTTTTGCAAATTGTGCTAAGGAAACTATGGCATAGAAATAAACATTTGACATTGAAATAAGCAGTCGATGTGAGTATTGCTTGTCTTTTTGCTCAGTGTTAGGAAAGAGACACTATTTTTTAATCACATAATAATTTGATCTGTCAAAGAAATCAATACGGAGTTGAAGGTCTTTCTCCAGGATTGACAACACTTGCAAATCTTTGTTATTAGTCTTGTCTCTTTAAGATGTGGACAGACTATTGGGTTCAAGAGTTCTCTTGCTGGGTACCTGGGTACAAGCACACGTGCATATATGTATGGGCACTCACACATACAGCCACACTCTCATCCCTAGCTGCCTTCATCTGTGCCAGGGTGACTCGCTTTTTGCAGGGCACCAGTTTCTGCCAAATTTCTATGTAGTGTTTGGAAGACTAGATCTGGTAGTCTTCCTCAGCAAGCTTCACTGTCTGAAATGTATTCATCTTACATGTACTTTCAAAAATCTAATAAGGGAACTTGAGAGGCTTGCCTGTGATGAGGATCAAGTGTGATATCTCAGCCTGTCTATACTCCATCACTTAGGATCACTGAATACTTGAATATCTCATGCTCCCTCTCCAGATGATGCTCCTGTGATGCTATGAAATCCCTCTGAACTATTTTTGTCCTGAAATATTTGCTTTCTGTCCACCCTTGCTCTACTCATATGAGACAATTTTAATATGTATCAACTTTCCTGTCCTTAAATTGGGCCTTAAGATGAAGTCAGCTATGGGGCAATCTCTCTCATCTTACTTAAACTAGTAGTACTTCATGTCTGTCACTCACTGGGCCCCTTGAATTAGACAAACCCTGATTTCCAAACCTGAGGATGCTTTCTCTACCCTAGGGATGTGGCCATCTACTTTGTTCATTTCATAAGCAGATGTTTCTGCTGTGTTCTGACCATCCCTTTCCCTGTTGTACATTCTTATTTTTCACTCACATGCACACACACACACACACACACAGCCACTGTATCAGGCAGTCCCCAAGGCATATATGAGTTTTTAGTATGATATTAAATGCCAGCATGCTGCAGGACTGTGACTCAGTGGCATGCTTTTCACAGGGCTTCACAGACTCTCTCTTCGGGCTTTTTCTTTTAAGTAATATACACCAGGAACATCCCTAACCAGACTCTTGATGAGATGTTTACTTTAATTTCTAATTCAGACATAGTAACAAGAAGCACAAAATAAAGAATGAAATGTACTATTTCTGTTGACCATGTTGTCAAGAGGCAACTGACATATTGGAATTTGTGTTAATGATGGACACCCAGAAGGAGAGTCTGGTTTAAGGAAAGACTGGAGACACGTAACAGGTAAACAGCAGAAGTTCTGTTAGCAATGATATTCCAGAAGTCAGTGCTGACTTTGGAAAAGCATCTACTTAGCATAACGTTCAAGCGGCTACGAAATGAGCCTACGTTCCATGAGAATGGCTTCACTCCAAGGGTGACACACACTGCAAGTTTGACATCATAAATTAAGGAAAGGAAAACGGCATGGCAGGGGTTAGCCACTGTGCATGGTAAGGAACTGACTCAAGAATGGTGAATAACCTGCTCCGTATCTAGACATCCCTGAAGCAGTACAGGAGGGAATATCTCTTAAACAACAAGATTTAGGGTATCCTGTCAATCTTTCAAGCTAAGCTATTGCTTCAGAACTTTGTGTTTGCTGACACACTATCTCAGGGCTGAGCTCTGCATGAACAGTCCTCTGTGGTTTTTATACTTTGAGTGTCTTTTATAGATAGACAAACAATAGCAGCTGAGAGGAGTTTTCTGTAGATGAGTAGGGTGGTGGTGGTGAGATTGAGCTTATAACCTGACATCTCAGAAAAGGTTGAATTAAATCCAATCCGAGGGCATTCTTCTTAAGTAAGTTGCACAGATTGAGCGTCCCTTGTCTGGAATTCTTAGAAACAGAAATGTGTCCAATTTGGGGACTTTTGACATTTTGTAATAAGGTTGCTTAAACTTAATATTGAGATTCACCTAGCAGAAATAATCCAAAACCCAAGATGTTTGGAGTTACCTCACAAGGTCTAAGGATGCAGACTTCTGACTTAAAGATGCCCAACCTATGATTTCAAACAAAATTTCTAATACCAAATGCTAGAGATGGCTAGATTTCTTCTCGGCAACTCCACCGTGTTTGTAAGAATTAGTCTTGCCTCTTCAAGGTGACATGCAAGGTTACTCACCTCGTGACTCTTGGCATTCAGCTGACTTTCTAGTCTCAGCTGTGTTTGACTGTACCCAGTGTTTAGGTAGCCATGGGCTTCTTAGGCCTCTCGTTATTCACTTATGCGTTCTCTGAAAATACCAGATACATCTTTAGACTTGGGTGAGACACACTGTCTTTCCTGGGAGGAGAGAAGTATCCTATACATCCTGTCTTTCAACATTTACTCCATTCACATGCAAGACAAATGTGAGAATAGTTGCTTCTCTTTGAAGTTTTGGAAAGAAATATGAGAAACTGGGTGCCTTTTGGAGGAAGAAAAAGGCAAGCAGGAGTACAGGTTTTTCTCCACATGCACCCACAATGTGGGACTCTCTGAGACTCCACGCAGCAAATGTTCAAAGAAGAATGGATTGGAGCTTTGCCACTGAATGGTCCAAGTCCTTGTACAAATTCTCTAGAGCCTGAAGTTAAGGTATAACTTTCTTTTATTCTACTGGTCTCATCATAACTATTGTGTTCACCATTACAACTTGTTTTTCCAGAGTTTGTATTTAAAAAAAAAAAAGAAATGCTTTCTTGAGGGTCAGCAAGACTGCTCAGCAAGTAAAATCACTTGTAATGAAGCCTGGTAGCCTCTGTTCAGTACTAGCCCCCAGGACCCATGAAGGGGGAGGGAACTGATTCCAGCAAATTGCCCTTTGACCTTCCCATGCATGAAATGGCCTGTGCTTGTGTGCACACACACACATATAAGCTAAAGTAAAAAAAAAATTACTCATTGAATCTATATTCAGCACAACCTACCTTAAAGAAATGACATTGAAGTTTTAGCATGAGAGAACTAATCCTTTGGATTCAAAAAAGCACTTTCTTTGAAAAGTCTTTTGCTAAAAGATAACACATTAGGGAAGGAACCACAAGCCATTTGCCAGCTGCTAACATCCTAGTGAGAAATAGTTAATCACCGTTCTGACAGGTCCTTTGGAAGGCTGATAAATACAGGTCTGTTTATAGAGAAGGACTGTTGGGGCATGGGAGAGTACTTCAGGAGAATGGGATGGGCACTGAAGCTCAGAGAGAGGGCTGATGGGGTATACTGATTCTACAGCTCTCTGTGCTAGGGTGGAAACTATGTAGACCAACGAAATTCAATACCCAGGCTGCTCTTTCACCATGTTTGAATGGAGTATGAGGCAGCATCTGTGCTTATGGGCTGGCTTGTGAGAAACATACCACACTAGTTCAGAAATGAGTCTGCCCTACTCTCCTACTTGCCACAGGGCTGTGAGACATTTTCTGAGCTTCGTAAAATCCTATTCCATTCTTGGCCAAGTGAATGATGAATTCTTAAGCTCTCTGCCTGAATTAAAAGAAACGATGCAAATGAAGAAGTTGGTAGGGTATAAAATAAGCCCTCAAGAAATGCTCATTGCATTCAGCAGCCTGCTGAGTTATATGAAGGCTTATTTATTCTGTGACTGAAACTCCTGTGTGTGAGGTGGTATCCCCTGAGAGTGTTTGTGTGATCAGAAAAACCTAGTAAGAGAAATGGTATTCATCTGAGCTTTCCTACAAGGATTCATGGGGGAAGGAGGGCAAGCTGGGAAGCAGCACATCTAGCCCGGGAGAAGGTGTAAGAGCAAAGAAGCAAGTCAACCACTTTAGAACCACTTGGCTTAAAGCACAGGAGGAATAAGTATGAAAGATGCAACCGGATTCAGCTTGATGAGTTGTTTCCATCTAGAAGTCTTCGATGCATGAAATCACGTACCTGGGTAGACTATATGCAAACCCCAGAGGCATGGCTATTACTGAGATGGTGTAGCTTCGGGATTAATTGGGTGGATGGACAGTATCATCAAGGACTTGGGCTGTCCTCATCCTTCTCAGGATGTTGGCATCTGTCCGCGGCTGCAGAGAACTGTCCACAGCACCTGGCATTGCTTCCTCACACAACACTGTCTGGCTAGTGGAAAATAACAGCAAAAATAACCTATAAATACAGCAAAGCCCAATTTATTGCTCATTGCAGCAATGTAACCACTACCTCAGCAGGGTCGCAGTAAATCTGGATGGGTGGAAGGCAGAAGCAAAATATTTATGATGTTTTGTTTGGTTGAGGTTGGTCTTTCTACGTAGGAGTCTAATAAAAATCAGTGGAAGTTTGTGGCTCTGTGGGTTAAAACTGGTATACACAGCAAAGGGGGCATTTACTAAGAGAGTTTTGAAGAAAGCAGTAAATATCTAGACAAGGATGACATTTTGTTTCCTCCTCAAACTCACCAAGCTATTTATGACAACTAAAGCTGTGTGTGTGTGTGTGTGTGTGTGTGTGTGTGTGTGTGTGTGTGTGTGTGTCTGTGTTAAAAATATGCTGAGTCACATTAAGTGTATGGGTTGGGAGATTCAATGCAGCTAAACTGTCAGTTCTTCTCAAATGAATTTGTACATTTAACATATTTCCAACAGAATTCCTGGCAGGAGTTACGTATAGATATACACAAGCTGATTCTAAAATCCATAGCCAGGGAATCTAAACCGTGGGCTGGTAATATGGCCTGCAGAAAGTTCTGCTCAACCTCCACTACCACTAGAGATAAATAAAATGCATTCTGTATCTGTGCGACTGCGTAGCTTTCTGCTTACAGGACAACGCAAAGCTCAAACAACAGCAGAGAGACCAGACACTTGTATTGGGGGGGTGGAGGGGACATGTAAAAATAGTTTGGTGGAGCAAAAGATAACTTTCAAAGAATTCATTGTAACAATTGAAGATCCACTGACAGAAGAAGAGACAGTGTGGACCTCCATCTGGTAACTTGCTCCAAAATGAAAAATGGATTGTACATTTCATTTTTAAACATAAAATATAAAAACAAACAAATGGCTAGGAAAAAACATAACCTGATACATGTTTGTGGCCTTGGCTAGGCACAGAGTTTGACAGAAAATGAAAGGCCAGAAGTGAAAATTACAGATAGATTAACTGGATTTTATTAAAAGTATTTTTTCCTCTTGCTTCAGAGAGTGCTGCAGTCTGGAAGAAAACTGTTGGCAGATTGTTCTTCTATCAGAGAACTTAGAGATGCAAGTCTTCCTAAACTCAATAACAAACAAAATTTAAATGTACAAGAGGTTTGGAGGGAAAAAACACCAAATGAGATATGCACAAAAATAAGTGTGCCCATCAAAATATGTTCAAGATCACGGTGACTGGAAAAACAGAAGGCGACACAGATTGTTGTAGTCTGAACATAAATGTCCCATACGAAGTCTCGTGCTTTAACACTTGGTGCCCAGTTGGTAGCACGGTTATGGAACATTTAGGAAATGGAGTCTTTGCTGGAGGACATATATCACTGGGTAAGATGGGACTTGAGGGTTTCTAGCCTGGTTACACTTCCCTCCCTCCATCCCTCCGTCCCTCCTTCCTTCCCTCTCTCCTTTCTTCCTTCCCTCTCTCCTTTCCTCCTTCCCTTTCTCCCTTCCTCCTTCCATCTCTCCTCTCCTTTTTCCCTCCCTTATTTCTTCCCTCCCTCCTTTCTTCTCTCCCTCTCTCCATTCCTTAGATAGGCAAATGGCATATGACCTTTCAGCTTCCTGATTGAGAAGTTGGCTCATGTTCCTGTTGTCATACATCCCTTGCCATGACTAACAGTTTCCCCTCTGGAACTGTAAGCCAAAAGAAACCCTCTCTCACCTAAGTTCCTTCTTGTCAAGCATTCTGCCCCAGCAGCAGAAAGGTGACCCATACAGTGCTGCACTATTCCAGTCCTGCTTGACGATAAGAAAAACAGTATAGCACACATATACACAAATACACATAAAAGCTCTACATAACATCAGAGGCTCTTCAGCACACATTCAATTGTGATATTAGTCATAGTCTTAGTGGAAAAATACCATAGAATACAGTTAAATAGCTTCAGATAAAAATGATCGTGCTAGCCCCTACATAGTTACATTAGAGAAATGAACACTTGTGTTCGTGCAGAAACTTACATTAACAGAAGTGCATCCTTTCAGTTGAATAGTGATTACCAACAACGACAAACAGACAAAACTGATTGTTGAGGTTGAGTTGTGTACCCCTGGGAGACACCTCACTATAGCTACCGACCCCTATAACATTGGAATGTGCTCTTTTTGGAAACAGTGATCATGGATCTAGGTGAGTTGTAAGGTAGTCCTCTAGGCCAATCTATCGGTTTATAAAAGGACAGCAACATGAAGACAGGCTGGGAGAAGGGTGTGTAGCTGTGGAAGCAGACACTCGGGTTATGCACTTGTAAGTTCAGGGTCAGCGCTTTCTGACAAACTACAAGAGCCTGTGAAGAAACTAGACAGGGGCCCCATACAGGTTGCACAGTGCTTATGCTTGCTTCATTGCCAGTTTCTTAATTCCAGAATTCCAACCTCCAGACCCATGAAATAGGCGAGCTCCCTTGTTGTTTAGATTACTTTTGCATGTACAAAATGTGTTTGCCTGAAAGCGTATCTGTGCACCCTGTGCACACCTGATGCTTTTGAGAGCAGAAATGGGTGTCATACACCCTGGAACTGTAGTTATAGATGGCTGAGAGCTGCTATTTGGGGGCTGGGAATCCTTCAAACTCAGGTTCACTGGAAGAACATCCGTTGTTCTTAACTGCTGACCCCCCCACACACACATATTGTGTTGGTTTAAGCCATCAAATCTGTGGAATGTTTTCATCATAGTGCTTGGAAGCTGTACTGGCTAGTTTTGTGTGTCAACTTGACACAGGCTGGAGTTATCACAGAGAAGTGAGCTTCAGTTGGAGAAGTGCCTCCATGAGACCCAGCTGTGGGGCATTTTCTCAATTAGTGATCAAGGGGGTAGGGCCCCTTGTGGGTGGTACTATCCCTGGGCTGGAAGTCTTGGATTCTATAAGAGAGCAGGCTGAGCAAGCCAGGAGAAGCAAGCCAGTAAAGAACATCTCTCCATGGCCTCTGCATAAGCTTCTGTTCCTGACCTGCTTGAGTTCCAGTACTGACTTCCTCTGGTGATCAACAGCCATGTGGAAGTAAGCTGAATAAACCCTTTCCTCCCCAACTTGCTTCTTGGTCTTGGTGTTTGTGCAGGAATAGAAACCCTGACTAAGACAAATTGGTACCATCATAGTGGGGTATTCCTGTGACAACTTGACCATGTTTTGGGGAGGATTGTGGAAGGACTTTGGAACTTTGAGCTAGAAGAGCCACTGATTGTTAAGAACTCTGTGGGATGTTCTGTAGGAGCTTGGAAGATCATGTTGAGAACAGTGCAGAGATGGAGGCCTGACTTGTGAAATTTCAGAGGGAAGATTAAAGACTCTTATCAGGGCCATGTTGTTTTGATTGTGAAGATTCTGTGGTTCTGGTTAGCTGGGGCTGAAGTATCAGCTGTGATTAACAAGATACCAGAACTACTGAAGTGAAAACTTTGCATTACTGGGACTATTGATGCTGGTTAGCTGGACCTAAGAAGTTAGCGATGAATAAGAAGAGACCAGCATCATTGAGGTGACATCTTCTGGGAAGTGTTTTCTGAGAGCACAAAGAGGTTGTGTTCCAAAGATAGCCAAGGTTGTACCTTGTGCTGCAGCAGGACTTGGTAATGTATAAGAGTCACCCAGGTGGTACTGGTTTTGACAGCACGAAGGGGTCATGAAGAGCAGCTGAGGCTTGGCACAGTGAGAGGTCATGGAAGGCCATTGGTGAAGGTGCAGTCTCAGTTTGCAATTGATGGCCCAGGACTGAAGGTGTCATGCAAAGGAGTTGAGGCTTGGCACCGTAAGACAGTCTATGAGAGGCTATTGGTAAAGCCTAGTTACAGCAGTGTTTTGGGAATGCCAGTACCATGCAATGACCACCAAAGACAGCAGCAGCAGTAGAGTACAAGCATCTGGAGCCCAGAAGATAAAGATATGTGCTACAAAGGGCAGAGCTGGAGAAGTGACCCAAGCCCTTGGAGGAATCCAGAAGATTGTGAGTGGATCCCAGACATTGGACGGTTAGAATTTGATTTTTGCTTTTGATTGTGACTGTGCCCTGATATTTGTCCCTCTTGAAGGAAGAATGTATTTTAGTGGAGCCCACAGTTAAGAGACTTTGAATTTTAAAAGATATTGGACATTTTAAATTGATTGAACTTTTAATATGTAAAGACTGTGGGACTTTAAATCTTGGGGATGAATAAGAACATAAGGGTTGAGGCTTAATAGTGATGTGTTTGTGTGTCAAGTTGACAAGGGGTCAATTGTACTGGCTAGTTTTGTATGTCAACTTGACACAGGCTGGAGTTATCACAGAGAAGTGAGCTTCAGTTGGGGAAATGCCTCCATGAGACCCAGCTGTGGAGGCATTTTCTCAATTAGTGATCAAGGGGGTAGGCCCCTTGTGGGTGGTGCCATCTCTGGGCTAGAAGTCTTGGATTCTATAAGAGAGCAGGCTGAGCAAGCCAGGAGAAGCAAGCCAGTAAAGAACATCTCTCCATGGCCTCTGCGTAAGCTCCTGTTCCTGACCTGCTTTAGTTCCAGTCCTGACTTCCTCTGGTGATCAACAGCCATGTGGAAGTAAGCTGAATAAACCCTTTCCTCCCCAACTTGCTTCTTGGTCATGGTGTTTGTACAGGAATAGAAATCTTGACTAAGACAGAGGCCAATGTTATTGATGAGTCCAAAGACATAATGAATCAGATCAAAACAGGAAATGTTAAAAATTGAAGCAGATCTGAGGGATTATGTACACAAAAATAATTAATAGTTTAGTCTCCTACAATGTTATCTATGCTGACAAGAGTCGGGGGCTATCCTGGATGTGAGATAAAGGACTTTAGGACTCACACTCCCTCAGCCAACCATTTTCTAATCTGTTTCTCCAGGCCTCACTATGAGGACACTGTGCAGTGGCACGCCCAGATAAACACTGTGTGTACAGTGGCCTTTTGTCATATAGACCACACCACCTTAAAAATGGGCTCTGAGCAATCCTTTTAAGATGTGCCTGAGAAGGAGACCATTCCCATGCTATCTGCTGGGAAATAAATCTGTCTCTGGCAGCAGAGTAAGAAGCCACCTCTATCTCAGCAAACACCCTTGAAACTTCCAAAGCAAACAGCCTTCAAAGGAGTCTATAGCAATAGCTGTCACAGGATGTATAGAAGCACAATAGGCTCTAGCCACAGAAGCTCCCATACTAAAAATCATCCGATTTATTCCATTTTTTATGGCCTTCTGCAAAAGACCAAGCTTTTGTGACAAGCAGCAGAGACCATTGCTTCAATAGGGCTAAGGGTGGGGGATGAGGGAGTGAAGGTGACAGATGACATGGGCATAATAGAGCCTTTCTTTATTCTTGAGTGGGAGCCAAAGAAACCTGCCACTGAGCTAGGATGCTGCTGTAATAGAGGCTTGACTCTACTCTCCTGTCATGTGCTGGATACACCAGGCTGAACTCAAACTCACCACCCACCAGCCTCCCAATGTTGGACTAGAACTGTAGGACTGTTGGAGCACATTGTTCTTCTGTATGAACCTATAAGGGTGTTAAGATTCATAATAGAAGAACTGAGGATGTAGCTCACTTGGTTCAGTGGAATACTGCCTAGCAGGCGTGAAGTCTTGGGTGTGATCCTAGGCATCACATATGCCATGGGCTTGACACACAGCTATTATCGTAGGACTCAGGATGTCGAGGCAAGAAAATCAGAAATTTGGAGTTATACTCTGATATATGCCAGCTTTGGCTAGAGAGCCTGTCTCAATAAAGCCAGACAGAACTGTAAAAGAAATCTTTGCTGAAACTAAAACAAAAAAAAAGAAGGAAAAAGAAAAAAAGAAAGAAAGAGAAGAAGACCTGGAAGGCCTCAAATCACTGCTTGTCCTTCCGTGTGAAGTCTGCTTTGTCTGCCATGCTCCTCTGTGTAAGGGATGGGTGATCAGAGGCTATTTGGTCTGAACCGTTTACATAAGCCTAGGAAAGTTCATGTACACAAGTCCACAGGAAACACGCACAGTAAAGTCTTTGAGAATTAGAAGACAAACATTAGGTTTTGAATGTCTCATCCCGACATTTGCTCAGTTTCAGAGTATGTCTCTTGGGGGGAAAACCAGTTTTCCAATTGTGCCAGCTTTCAATTACTTTCAAGAAACCAATTACATGATCTATTTCTTTAAAAGATAAAGCTTTGACCTGACCTCCTTGGCTGAATCAGAAGAGCAGAATTTCCTGCCAAGGTGCAGGCATTTTTTATTTTGGAAATGAAATGAAATGCA
Organism: Montemys delectorum; assembly: GCA_019843815.1. Classification (NCBI taxonomy): domain Eukaryota; kingdom Metazoa; phylum Chordata; class Mammalia; order Rodentia; family Muridae; genus Montemys; species Montemys delectorum. The sequence continues at coordinate 23,759 of JADRCD010122477.1, forward strand.
GCGTTACACCTGACCCCTTTCCCCATCACAAACCAGGCCATCTGCCCTGAGTTTTAATTGATTTTCTTATTTCTCCTAAGGAACACTGCCACTTTAAGCTCTAAACCTGGGTCCTAAGGCAAAACTGATGCATTGGGGAGCTAGCTTGGAAGGTGCTTAATTAATTCCATAACAAATATGTTTGACCTCCTATTAGCAAGGCTTTCTGCAAGGAATAGATATCTTGTGGAAATTATGGACTCAGGTCAATAAATACAGCAGCTGAGTGAGAATTACTGTGGCTGCATTCATCCTAATGCAGAATGTCTAACATTTCGTCTGTCACTTGTTTTGCACAAAATCAGTTACTTTCCTGAAGTTCTCAGTTCAAGAGGAAAGAGAAGAAAATTAATTACCAGACCATGCTTAAAGATGTCACCTGAAAATACTGAGTTCATTGTTAATATGAAGTTTCCTAATATTGTTTTCCTCCATGTTTGTTATGGAAATCAGTTTAACTAGCTCGTGTCCATCTTTCTCTGAATCCTGCCATGCCCAGTCCCCAAAGGTGATAAACACACATGGCTAACACTTGCTACCTGTCACCCGTATCCCTGAGCTGTGTCATATAACTGCCCCATTGTTCTATATGTCTCTCTAGTCTTCTTGTTATTGAATATCACAACTTTTTAGGGCTAAAGCAATGTGGGGCACAATTACAAACCCAATTTGTATAGCAGAAATTTTGGCTTACCAGTTCTGTCCTAGCTCCATTTTAATGGGGAGAAAAGTTACTATGACTCTATGCAGAGAAACCATAAAGAATAGGACTCTGCACCTAAGAACTGACTTTCCAGTGCCACTGCATAGAGGAAGAGATGTGAGCAAGCAAATGGTTCTTTGGCTACTGAGAGAGTCATATGTGTCTCATGAAAAAGCCTAGCAACATTCTAGTCAGAACACTCAGCTTTCTCCTAGTTACAACTTGTTCATTCTGAATCTTGGAGGAAGAGTTGTTGCAGGTTCCAAGCATTCACCTCATTCTCTCTTCAGCATTTAGCAATGCTGCCATAGCTCCATCAAACTCCAACACAATCTCTTCATGGGCTTCCAGCTTCTCGTGGCCTCACCTATAGCATGAACCACAGATTTCCTGGGGGTCCCAATGTCTTCTCAAGGCAGAGCCTTGCTTCAGTTTGCTCATGGTATTTATAAAGAGATTTTGTGAACCAGGCCTTTCTCAGTAAATCATTGAACAACTACTTTGCAGAGCTGTTTTTTATTCCATTAATGATAAGGAGTCCTTGTTATTGAGTCACTATCTAAGAATTCTAAAGTTCAATCTCTGAATTCTTTATCAAATATTTCCATGTCATAAAAAAAAAAAAAAATCAAGGTTCCTTGTGTGCTTTAGTTTGTGTAAAGGATACTTGGGGTGTTTCTGACTGTATGCCCAACATGTATTGAATGAATGCATCAGACACAGGAACTCTTCTAGAAAGGGCTTGTCCTTGTTTGGAGGACTCTGGTGGTCCTTGGGGTCCTGCTTATTAAAGATTAAATGAAGTGAAAGGGGAGTACTGGACAAGTACTGCTGGAAATTAGTGAAGAAAACAAGGGATATGATCCCCAAGAGGCTCCAAAATCAAAAACAACAATCACACTACAGAAAATTTAGACTGTTGTGGTGGTTTGAATATGCTTGGCCCAAGAAGTGACACTCTTTGGAGGTGAGGCATTGTTGGAGTAGGTGTGGCCTTGTTGGAGTAGGTGTGTCACTGTGGGTGTGGTCTTTAAGACCCTCATCCTAGCTGCCTGGAAGCCAGTCTTCTCCTAGTGGCCTTCCGATGAAGATGCAGAACTCTCAGCTCCTCCTGTACCATGCCTGCCTGGATGCTGCCATGATGATAATGACTGAACCTCTGAACCAGTAAACTGGCCCCATTGTCATTTTAAGAGTTACTCATTGTGTGTTTTGACAGCAATGGAAATCTAACTAAGACATGCTGTGTTGCTTAGATTTTGTCAACTTGACGCAAACTGAGGTCTCCTGGGAAGAGAGAACCTCAGTTGAGAAATTGCTTCCATCATATTGGCCTGTGGGTATGTCTGTGGAGTATTTTCTCAACTAATGGTGAACCTGAGTGGGCCAATCCAAGTCTAAGAAACATAACCCCTGGGCAGTTAGTCCTGGTTTATATAAGAAACCAAGTTAGGTGAGCTAATAAACAGTGTTCATTTCTGCCTTAGCCCCTGCTTGAGCCCATGCCATGACTTCCCTCAGTTATGGACTGTGATCAGGATTTGTAAGCCAAATAAATCCTGCTGAGCCAGAGATGATTTGAGTCATGGTATTTTATCACAGCAACAGAACCTGAATTATGCATACCCTAAGGTCAGAGATGAATGCCAGTAGCTTATGAGCATCTGTAAATCCAGATCAGAAGGAATGTCAGTGGTGAGGGGAATGTGTAAATGAGAAACTCAGTCTGAGCATATGCATATAACCAACGACCAGCAGCAGCCAGAAAGGGACACAAGCCAATATTTTTGACCATGACCCTCTTCTCTTTCTGTGACAGTATACCTCACACTCCCTTTCAAGTACGTACACTGTTATAGTTTGAGTTTTGTTTGTCTATAAACACCATGACTAAAAGCAACTAAGAGAAGGAAAGAGATTTCGTAGCTTACACTTCCATGGTCACGGTCCATGCGTAAGGGAAGTTGAGGCAGAAACTCAAGTAGGAGCTGAAGGAGAAATAATGGAGAAGTAGTACTTACTATCTTGCTCCTTGGCTTGTGATCAACCATGTACAGCCCAGGACCACCTACATATGGATGTTGCTGCCCACAATGGTCCTTCCTACATCAATTAGCCACTAAGAGAATGACTTGCTCACAGGCAGGCTGATCTAATCCAGGTAATTCTTTAGTTGAGGCTTTCTCTTCCTAGTTGACTCTAAGTTTTTCCAAGTTGACAGTAAAAACTAGCCAACAAACAAAAAAGGAGAAGGAGGGAGGAGGAAGAGAATCTGCAATGTTTTATCTCTGTGGAAGAAAACCAAACATGATATTTAGATTCTTGTTATGCAGAGTAATAGCTATTCTAAGTAACCTGACGAGATGGGAGAATGAGAAGTTGAGAGAGACTATTTAAATCTGAGAGGCTAAACCTAAACTACTTGTTGATCTTTGACCCAATTATGAAGTTCTCTATTATTTTATTGGGAAAGTTACACCAAAGCTAGCCTTTTTAGCTCAGTTTAAGATAGGGAGACCTGAGTCCTCTACTTAAGGAGACCCAAGAAAAGAAACTACAGTTTCTCTGCTTCTCAAAATGAACCTACAGCAAAAGGAATGCTAAGTATACTTTAAACAAAATGAACTAGAAAGGGTTGGAAAGTGAAGCTTCCCATTAGAGTTGAGTAAGACAGGAAAGGACATTAAAGGTGCTGTGGTCTGGCATCTAGTAGCTCAGCAACAGACTTAATGAACTTCCAGAACTACTTAATGAACCAGCAAACTAATTGGTCTAGCAAAATTTTGTCCTTGAGACTATAGTGAAAATACATGGTATTATCCTTTTTAAAGTGAGAAATGGAGAAACAAAAAAAAAAAAATCAACATCTCTTTGCATGTACTTACAAATATATACAAGCCAGCTGCATGAATTCACAAACTGTACTCAGTAAATATCTAGGTGGTGACAACAGTGAGGAGGCAGTTGAAAGTGTATTAAATGTTATTTCTCAGCATAGCCTAGCTTTTCTCTCAACTGTATTTTGTTCAATTTAGATAAGTTTCCTTAATTCAGTAAATCTATTTTACTCTTACTCTCCATGCACTTAGTAGAAGTTGCTCATCGAGAAGTCATCTCCTGGGCCTGCAGAGATGGCTCACTGGTTAAGAGCACTGGATGCTCTTCCAGAGGTCCTAAATTCAAGTCCCAGCAACCACATGGTGGCTCACAACCATCTGTAATGAGATCTGATGCCCTCTTCTGGTGTGTCTGAAGAGAGCGACAGTGTGCCCACATACATGAAATAAATAAATAAGTCTTTGAGACAAATAGAGGGGGGGGGGAGAGAGAGAGAGGTCATCTCCCTCTAACTTCCACCTTTCTCATTCTGTCTTTCTCTCTTATTATTTTCCCCTCCCTTCATCCTTTATCTTCTCTCTCCTTCAACAGCCCTCATACTATCTTCTATTGTTCCAATTTATGAACACAATAAGCAAACTGCTCAAGTAAAGAAAAAGGTTGCTTTCATTCACTGACTGAACAACCCTTGAGATCCACACAAGGCTCTAGAGTTGTTGCTGACCACTGTTGCCTATGTGAAGAAGCATCATTCCCTTCTGAAGGATGTGAAGCAGGCAGGAGCCATAGCAGAATGGGTAGTATATGGCTATATTAGAACAAGCTACTGGAGTATCCCAGCATGAAAGAAATTTTCACAGCCCAAGGGTAAGGATGAGTCATTTCTCCATTGACACACGGAAACATCAATATACCACATTCTTTAAAGTATTCTAAATATAAGAAGAAATGTTAAGTTTTAATAGATACTCTAATAATTTGTCACATTTCCCCCTGGATGTTAAGTTTTGAGGTTTAGGATGGTCATTGTGAAATTAAGGAGAGTAAGAGATAGCCATGTGCTTGGGAGAAAGCTGTGTGGTGTGTGTTATGAATAAAAAGGAGATTCTTTGTGTCACTTTCATTTGTTGCTTTGTCACTTTCTTAAGCAAGAGTTTCTTTTCTCAAGTCATCA
>JADRCD010122482.1:0-44192 GCA_019843815.1 Montemys delectorum
TGACAGGGGGCGCTACGAAGGCGATGCGGTCGGGGTGTCCATAAGAGACTAGCAGGGTGCCGGGAATGGGGAAACTGAGGCGGAGGGCTTGAGGCCAAAACCAGGAGAGGGAAGCTGCACTGGCGCCCAGGCCTAGAGGGCGGGACCGGGTGGAGCATTGGTGACGGCAGCGCCTGGGAATGTGCGGCAGGGAGGGTCCCTCCGCCCCCAGCGGGAGCGCGGGGCCTCGTGAGGGGATGCCGGGGACTCGGGTGAGGAGTCTGGTTGTGGAGGGGAGATGCGAACCAAGGCAGGGAGGTCTAACTGGAGGACGATGTGGAACAGAGTGGAGAGGTCTAATTGGGTGTAAGAGGGACAGGGTAGGGAAGTCTCGGTTGAAGGGATGATGGAGAGCTGGGTTGGGGTCCCTGGGACTTTTGGGACAGAGAGAGGAGCCTGGCCTGAGCGGGTGATGGGGACGAGGGTAGGAAATCTGGTTGTGAGGTGCTGCGGAGCAGGACGGGGTACTGAGGGTGGGAGGGCGCCCTGGCATGCGCTATCCCACCCCAAGCCCCAGCGCTAGGCACATTCCCTGGCCCTGAGCGCGGCGCCCGGAATAGCAGTCTGGTCACCCCCGCGCACCGCCCCGCAGCTGGACTTCCCAAGGTCACTGGCACCCAGGATACCAGGACCAACGCTGGGCCTCTGCGCTGTCGGGCGCACTAGGTCAGCCCCCTGCCGCAGCTTCAGGCCCAACGCGTGCGTCCTCTCCCGCCGCACGAGGGCGCCCTTGGCCTGCGCCCTCGGTGACCCCAGCCTGGGCGCGCCTGGGAGGCCCGGGTGGGAGGGATCGACCGAGTTCGCAGTCCCGCACTTTGGGGCCCTGCCGCTTCCGCCAGTCTTCAGGGCGTCCCAGGAAAGCTTGGACGTATTGCCTTGGGCTCTGAGCTGCTGGTAAGTCCCTCTTCGCATCCTACCACTGTTCCACCTGGTGTGGCAGCAGGGATGAGATTGGTTTCTTTCCCTCCTCGGAGCGAAAGCCGCGATCCCTAGGATGGTGGTGAGTTTGGGGGGGTCGCACTTCCTCCGGGATGAGACTGGCAGCCCCAGAGACTGGTGCACCAATGCCGGAGAGGGATGCAGTGCTCCGGAGAGAGTATTGACAGACATGTGTAGGATCCCCCACCCCCCACGAAGGGGTTTATGGGATGGCCCTTCCCCAGACTCCTTCTTCATGCCCGGGACAGCCCAGTCTCTGGGCCCGCAGACGGAGGGGTCCGGCTGGCGTCTTGAAGCAGCTCCTGTGGGTTTCCAACTTACAGCTATCTCGGTCCCAAGGTGTTCTAAAGGGCATCAGATTGGCTGACAACCGGGAAGACCCTGGTTCCAGCCGGGCTAGGGGACCTTGGCCTTCCTTACCCCGTTCTTCAGGTACCTGGACTCTGTAAGCTGCAGAACTTTGAGAGCCCGTGTGCCCTTCAGAGAGCCTGGCCCGGGCCCAGAAGGGACTCACTTCATCTTGGTTGCCTTCCCTCCTGGCTGGTCTTGCTAGGCTGGGATCACGAGGAGGGCGTGGGCCGAGAATGACTTCATCCGGTCTCTGCAGTTGGGGAAACTGAGGCCTCCACTCAGCCCCACCCTATCCCTCTTCTCCGCAGAGCCTCTGGGCACCGTAGCCCGCACCCCTGGCAGATGAGACCATGACCCACGTGTTGGCAGGAGGCCAGGTCAGACTTCCCCGCGCCTGCCACGGAGGGGGGCGGGGAGGGGAGGGGAACATGTCCCTTAGGTTATAGGGTATCTGGGAGCAAAGAGGTCCGCAGAGGCTGGGGTGCAGCTGGGAGAGGGACACCCATCCTTCCCCGAGTTTCTGAATGAGCTTCCACTGGTTGTCTCTCTACAGGGTCTCAGAGACTCACAGACGGGGTCTCGAGGGTTTTCACTGCACAGACGGGGAAACTGAGGCCTGGAGACACGGAATGGTTGGTTCCTGGACACCCAGGAAGGCAGATGAAAGGGGTGAACAGACTTGCGACCACCTAAATACTGTCCTTAAAGGATTCTTTCAAACGTTAGGCACCTACTGTGCACATTATAAAAGAACACACTATCTATAATAATAGCTGATTAAGATGGGTGTGTGGTAGTCCAGGTGTGAGAGCCTTGTCCCAGGAGGATGAGGAAGGAGGATTTTTCAGAGTTTGAGCCTAGCCTGAGCTACAGATCAAGACTCCCATCTCAAAAGAAAAAAAATAAGCCTGTCCTAGAGCGAATGCCCAGTGCCAACTGTCCTGGAACTAGTAGGGGAGGCAGGAAGGTCATGAATTCAGGGTTAACCTTAGCTACCTAGGAAGTTTAAGAGCAGCCTGGGCTACAAAACCCTGCCTAAAAAAATAATTAAAGGGGCTAGAGAGATAGCTCAGCGGTTAAGAGCACTGACTGCTCTTCCGAAGGTCCTGAGTTCAAATCCCAGCAACCACATGGTGGCTCACAACCATCCATAATGAGATCTGATGCTCTCTTCTGGTGTGTCTGAAGACAGCTACAGTGTACTTGCATATAATAAATAAATCTTTAAAAAAATAATTAAAGAAAGAAAGAAAGAAAGAAAACCCAGGCACATGGTGCATGTCTTTAATCCCAGCACCTGGGAGGCAAAGGCAGGTGGGTCTCTGTGAGTTAGTGACCAGCCTTGGCTACACAGGGAGTTTTGGGACAGCCTGGGTTACATAGTGAAAAAGTGTCTTAAATAAACACAGGAGAAGCTGGAGAGATACTCAGGGTTCAAGATCTTATCTTGATCTTTAAGAGAACCCAGGATTGGTTCCAAGCACCCATGCCAAGTTGTGAGCAACTGTAACTCAGCTCAGCTCGAAGGGAGTCAATGATGCTGGCATCTTCCGACCCTGCATTGTGTGCACGTGCACGCATGTAAATACGTGCATGTGCGCGCGTGTATAAGTATGTATGTATGTGTGTATGTGTATATGTATGCTGCTTTCGAGACAGGGTTTCTCTGTGTAGCCCTGGCTGTCTTGAAATTTACTCTGTAGACCAGGTTGGCCTCAAACTCAGATCTGCCTGTCTCTGCCTCCCAAGTGCTAGGATTAAAGGAGCGTGCCCTTCTACAAATAATATTAATTTTTAAACCAAATAACGACACATAAAGCTCCTAGCTCCCCACCATGTGTCTGAACTGAGCCCACAACCCCCTCAAGGCTCTTCAGAGATGGGGCAAGGTCGCTATTACCTCATTTCTTTTTAGAGACACGAGGACCCAGAGAGGTTTGGCTCCCATCAAACAGCACACAGCCAACCAGGGCTGAGATGGCAGTTCCCCCTGACCCTGCTGATCACCGCCTCTTGGGAACCCTGTGCTCCCTCAGGCTCCGCCTCTTCCCTCCGCTTCTGTTCTTGCTGTGGACTCTTCTGAGCTGTGATTTGAGGGGTGCTGCTCAGGTAAGGGAGTGAGGGAGCCCAGAAAGCACATGGGAATGTGGATGAGGTCGGAGACTCCAACTCTCCTAGCTGATCCTCCTCTCTGCCATCAAGTAGGGTCCGGGAGAGTGGACGCCTTGGGGGTCTTGGAGCAGGTGTTCCAGCTCGTGTGGTCCCGGCGTCACCGTGCGCCGACGCCACTGCGTCCGGTAAACCGAGAGCCCCTCCCCTCTGCCGCACGCCGAGCCGCGCCCTCTGCCTGCCCACACACGCACTGTGCCCTTTAATCCTACGGAACCAGCTGGAATGCGGGTGGGGCTGGTGGAGGCGGAGGGTGGCCTGGCGGGTGATGGGAAGGGGTCCCTGAGAGGGCGTGTGGGGGTTCCTGCTACACTCAGAGCACCCTGGTTTTTGCAGACTTCCCGGGGAGGAACTTTGCTGGGGGGACAGCCATGAATACCGGGTGTGCCAGCTGCCGGTAGGCCCTTGCATCTGCCCTGAATCCCTTTTGCTTGGTTTTGCCCACCCCTGATTCCCCTTGTAGGTTTGCCTGGTTTATCCACCTTTATCTTCACCCAGGACTGCCCCCCAGGGGCCACACCATTCCGAGACCTGCAGTGTTCTCTCTACAATGGCCACCCTGTCTTGGGCACCCAGAAAACCTATCAATGGGTGCCTTTCCACGGGGGTGAGTAGCCTGATTTACTGGGGTTAAAGGAAAAAGAGAATCTTGAGAGGAGTTAAGAAACACTCTGAGAGGCAAGCATTGGAATGGGGTTTTAAAGCATATATAGGAGTTGGTGAAGGAAGGACACGGTCCCTTTTGCACAGGGTCAAACTCCAGGCTGAGGATTGACATAGAGTTTTATCCAGAGGCCAACAGTTTTCAAACTGATCCCACTAACAGGAAATGTTGTCGCACAGAGCTGAAAATAGCAGCTTATATAACTGGGTGCCCGGGGCAGCACGCCTCCAGATTGAAGGGAGACAGACAGCTTCAGCCGCTAGCGTGGTGGAGACAGATAAGACCAGCCTAGAACGCAGAACATTCCATCAACTCTGGGCCTCCTTTCTTTTGCCCCATCCCACCTCCACAGAGTCCCACTAGGTTTGGCCTTGTCCCCAGCAGTGTCTGCCAGCCATCCTGCTTCCAAGTGGTTTAGATAAAGGCTGTGCACCTGCGGGTCTCATCTGACAGGCAGGGGAAAGTGAGGTTGTACACTGCAAGCCAGTGGTACAGTCAGGCTCCGGGGCTAGTTTATTTGGGCCTGAATGGGAGGGCGGAGCCTGGAGGGAGAAGGGTGGGGCCCTGGAGGGGCGGGGCCTGGATGGAAGAGAATGTGTGGCTGGAAGAGGGTGTGGCCTGAGAGGGGAAGACCTAGAGAGAAGGTGATAGAGGTATGACTTGGAAGACACAGAGTAGAGAAATGGAGCGAGGAGGAAAGGAGGAGAGCTCGGGGTGTAGGAAAATGTATGAGCTGGTGTAGTGGCTTACGCCTTTAATACCAGCACCGGAGAGGCAGAGGCAAGTGGCCAGCCTGGTCTACATAGTTCTCGGACAGCCTGTCCATTCTCGGACTCTGTCTCAAAAAAGGGAAAAAAAGCAGACAAGCACATGGCCTGAAGGAAGGAGGGTGGAGGTGGGCCATGAAGAGGGCACAGCCCAGAGGAAAAAAGCGAGAAGCGGGGCCTGGGAAGCGTTGGCGCCTGTAGGGGTTTAGGCTGAGCTTGAGCTGCAGTGAGCTGGGTATAGGGACTGGCGATGGGATGGAAGCCCCAGACGCACCACCCCTCCTGCCCTCAGCGCCCAATGTGTGTGACCTCAACTGCCTGGCTGAGGGCCACGCCTTCTACCACAGCTTTGGCCGCGTACTGGATGGCACCCCCTGCACCACGGGCACCCAAGGTCTCTGCGTGGCAGGCCGCTGTCTGGTGAGGACCCATTGACCCTGCCCTACCACGCCCATTACCCTGCCGACTCCGCCTTAACGTAAGGTCCCACTCCAAACTGTCTCAGGGCAATTACTTCATTTTTCCCACCCCCCACCCTACGCCCCTCAAAACTACACTCCACCCACCCACCAAACCCAAACCTCACTGGGGCTTCTCTCTGGCTCCTCCTTCAGGGCCCCGCCCACATGGCACCAGGCTCCACCCATCCTTCAAGTCACACGCTATTCGTGGCTTCTCTCACAGTCTTTTCTCCAGGACCAGCACGCCAATTTTTCCAGTCTTTGCACACCCTCTAGATCATTCCTCCTTTCAAATCCCGCCTTACTATTCAGGCTCTGCCTACCACCAGGCCACGCCCACCACCAGGCCACGCCCACCATAAAGCCTTGTCTGTAGACTCTGCTCAAGTGCCTTGTTCTCACTAGGTCCCTCCCACGTAATCCCTCCAGTCCCGCCCACCTACCGAACCTTGTTCCTTAGCCCCGCCTCCCTCACGGCCCCGCCCTCTCATGCCCCGCCCATCCTGATCCACTGTCCCCCGCAGAGCGCAGGCTGTGACGGGATACTGGGCTCCGGCACCCTCGAGGACCGCTGCGGCCTCTGTGGTGGCGCTAACGACTCTTGCCTGTTCGTGCAGCGCGTGTTCCGCGACGCCGGTGACTGCCCCATCCTGCCTTACCGTCTGCTTGAGGAACACGATGGAGAGGGGTGTCCCTTTAACAAGTTTGGCTCCTGGGAGCCAATATTCTTGTTGATTGGGCAGGCTAAGGCCCAGCTCCTCGAGCCTTTCCCCTGATTGGTCTCTGACAGAGCGTCCCACTCTCCCCCGAATAGATGCGCTTTTAACCCCTTCCCTGCCTCCCCTCAGTATCATCTCATTTATCCACAGCTATCGGTCCCTGAGCACACCCAAAGTGTACCTCACCTCTGCGAGCCCCAGAGCATCCCTCCCCCGCGGACCCCAGAGCGTCCCTGCCATGCGTACCCCAGAGAATCCCTTCCCTGCGCACCCCAGAGCATCCCTCGCCTGTGTACCCCAGAGTATCCCTGCTCTGTGTACTCCAGAGCATACTTCCCCTGTGTACCCCAGTGCGTCCCAGTGCACCCCACCACAACGCACCCCTGCACACACCAGCGCATCCCAGAAAATCCTGCCGCGCTACACCCCAACCTCCCGCCTGCCTCAGGTGCCTTCGCCGGCTACTGGAACGTGACTTTGATCCCCGAGGGCGCCAGGCACATCCGCGTAGCACAGCGCAGCCACAACCACCTGGGTACCTCGGGGCCTCTGGGGAAACTGAGGCTTGGGCTCGGGGGCAGGTGGTTCCCGCGAGTACGGGCTGACTGATTCTTTGCAGCGCTGGTGACCCGCGACGGGCACTACGTGCTCAACGGTGACGGGGTGCTCAGCCTGCCTGGCACCTATGAGGCCGCGGGCACCCGTGTGGTTTACACCCGCAATGCCGGCCCGGAGGAGACTTTGCAGGCGACCGGCCCCACCTCCCAGGAGCTATTGTTGCAGGTGGGCCGGTGTGGACAGTTCGGGGCGGGGCACAGGCAGGACACTGAGGTCAGTTAGATGGAGGGGCACTGTGCTGAGGGCCACCAGCTCCCGTGCGTCCTCCCGCTCCAGGTGCTGCTGCGGGAGCCCAACCCAGGTGTGCACTTCGAGTTCTGGCTGCCCCGGGAACGCTATGGCCCCTTCCAGGCTCAGGTACAGGCCCTGGGCTGGCCCCTGCGACAGCCTCAGCCTCGGGAGGTGGAACCGCAGCCTGCAGAGATTCCTGTGGTCCCCGAGGCCATCCCTGCCCGGGTTACATCTCTGGCACCAGGTGAAGCAGGGACAACGGTGCGGGCGGTGGGGGTACCAGGCAGGAGGCAAGGCCCATCTCACTCACACACGCCCCCCCTCCCCAGACCGCTGCGGGCCATGCCCTGACAGTCGTGGTCGCGCACACCGGCTTCTTCACTACTGTGGCAGCGATTTTGGTGAGACCCCTGCCCTTTGACCCCTTCCACTGACCCCAGTGATCCTTAACTCCTCCTGGATAGTTGCTTTGACCCTCACCTTTGATCTCAGCTGACCCAAAGGCCTTGAGGGCTCGTATGACCCTCTGTGTCCCCGTCGTACAGTGTTCCAGGCCCGTGTGCTGGGCCGCCACCGCCAGGCCCAGGAGACCCGCTACGAGGTGCGGGTTTTGCTCATCTACAAAAGCCGCACGCCTCTGCGTACTAGAGAGTATGTGTGGGCACCAGGCCACTGTCCGTGCCCACCACTGACCCCACACCGAGAGTACCTGTTGGCTGCCAGGAGACTCGTCAGCCCTGATGGCACACAGGATCGGCTACTGCTGCCTCACGCTGGCTATGCTCGGCTCTGGAGTCCTGCCGAGGACAGCCGAGTTCGGCTGGCTGCCCGGCGCTGTCCAGTTTAAAGCCCCGGTGGTTGGAGCCTCACCAGGCTCCTGTTCTGGTGTCCCATGGCTCAGGAAAACCTCCCACCTGGAAGCTCATATATTTTAACCAGGATCTCCCTGTGCACAAAGCCCTGGCTGACCTGGAACTCTGTGTAGACCAGGCTAGCCTTGAAGTCACAGTGATCCACCTGCCTCTGTCTCTGCAGTGAATGCTGGGATTAAAGGTGCACTCCATATCTGAGAACTTTAAGGAGCTTTAAGATTCTGGGCTACTTTTCCTCTAAAGAATCTATGTTCGTCTCTTTTCAAACTACTATTTATTCTTTTTACAAGAACGTGGAAAAAAAACCCACTAAGCTGTAGAGACTTCAGGACATTATAAAAGAGTGACAGGCACTGTGCACAGACACACCCCCATTCCCATCTTTTCCTGATCTGCCCTGACACCTGTACAGACCAGCACAGGAAGTCTGAGAGGTTGGGGCACACACAGGAACCGATGTGCCTTGTCCTTAGTCCTCTATGATGTGGATTCATTTCCGCCTCTGTATATCATGGTTGTTTGTCCTACAGTCACTCAACAAACCATGCCCACTGGGATGTCCCTTAGGCTCCCTTGTGGGTCGAATCTGTCACGTGGTCTAACCAGTTGCCTGACTCTTCTGCCTCAGTTCTCACACCTGCTAGCTCTATCTGTGAACACTTAGCTCTCCAATGACTATTTATTGAGCACCGACTGTATGTGAAGGGCTCAGCGAATCCTGGGAAGGTTCAGCGCTGTGCTGGGAGAAGCAGGGGTCACTTTGTCTAACGGGCTTTCGAAGGTTGTCTTTTATGGCACTGGGGTGTGGAGAGCACCAAGAATCTCCCCCCAAACCCCACACAGTGTAGCTCCCTTCTACAAGGATCTGTGGAGTCCTTGCGCCCCCTGGTGGCTGGCCATGGATTCCCAGTTTGGGAGATGGTCTACAAGGGGCCAGATGCAGCAGGCTTCGGGAACCTAACCTGCCTACAATGGCTGGCAAATGTGACACTAGAGACCAGGACAGAGTCATCCCTCATAGGGTCCCTGTGCTGAGCCTGATGCACAGGGCAGGAGTAGTAGCAGAAACATAGTGGAAAGGCACAGGATGCTGGTCACACTGTGGTGAGGCTGTTGGGCTCCTCCAAGCCAGGAGCTGTCCCATGAGGCCCAGACATATTAAGATTCAATATTAAGGGGAAATAAAAAACCACAAGAAGATAGCTTGCTGTCCTAGGCCTATGGTCCCAGCATTGGGAGCAGAAGCAGGAGGATCATCACAAGTTCCGGGATGCGCGGGAAACGTAAGGCTGCCTGTTTCAAGATAAAAGGAAGGTCTGAGGCCCTGGCTGCACTGCAGAGTGTTAACACGAAGGCCTGGCATCAGATTTCCAGAATCTATATAAAAGGCTGCATGAAGGAGCACTGGAGCTCACAGCCAGCCTAGCCAAATCCTTATTTCCTGATTCAGTGAGACAGCCTGTCTCAACAAACAAGATGGAAGCTAGGTGATAGTGGCACAGAATTTTAATCCCAGTGTAAGGGAGGCAGAGGCAGGCAAATCTCTGTGAGTTCGAAGCCAGCCTGGTCTCATTACAGATAGTTGTGAGCCACCATGTGGTTGCTGGGAATTGAACTCTGGTCCTCTGGAAGAGCAGTCAGTGCTCTTAACCACTGAGCCATCTCTCCAGCCCCAAGAAACCTTGTCTTTAAATTAAAAAAAAAAAAAAAGGCTGGAGAGATGGCTCAGTGGGTAAGAGCACTGACTGTTCTTCCAAAGGTCCTGAGTTCAAATCCCAGCAACCACATGGTGACTCACAACCACCCATAATGAGATCAGATGCCCTCTTCTGGTGTGTCTGAAGATAGCTACAGTGTACTTATGTATGATAATAAATCTTTAAAAAAAAAATTAAAAAAAAAAGCCGGGCGAGAGACAGTGGTGGCACATGCCTTTAATCCCAGCACTTGGGAGGCAGATGGAGGCGGATTTCTGAGTTTGAGGCCAGCCTGGTCTGCAGAGTGAGTTTCAGGACAGTCAGGACTACACAGAGAAACCTTGTCTCAAAAAAACCAAAAGAAAAAAAAAAGAGACAAACCAAAACAAAAACTCAAACAACCAAACAACCACCCAAAAAAAAATTAAGGTGGAAAGCCAGGCTGGACCCTAACTCACCATGTAGCTGACGATGACCTTGGAGACCAGACCCTGTCCACAGGCTCATCTATGATAGCCAGCCCAGTGTGAGGAGCTGAACATTTGGTTTTGGCTTTGATAGGGGGCCTTCCAGGAATTCCCGGCCTCCCCACCAGCTGACTCAGAGCAAGCCTATCCCCCATGGCCCTGGACACACTTGTCAGACCACATTTTTAAAGCAGCAGTTACAAACCCCTTCTCTAGTGCCCAGGAGGACATCACCTGGGACAGGGGGTGGAAGTCATACATGGTCACTCCCGTCCTTCTAAAGCCAAGGCCGAAGCAGAGCAGAGCCTCTGCCCTCAGGCTTCCCTCCTCTCCCACCCATAACACTCCTGCTCCAGGTACAAGAGGGGCTCTTGCCAAGCCCCATCCTGCTCCAGAGCTTACCACAGGCTGAGCCCTCTGCCCAGAACCTTTGAACAGCAGCTCTTGTTGTCCCTGGAATACACCATCTTGACAACCTCACTTCTATTTATTACTCTTCTGAGACAAAGTCTTACTATGACATAGAGCAGGTTGATCTGGAACTTACCATGTAGCCATGGCTGGCCTGCCATTTGCTGTGTACACCAGCCTGGCCTCAGACTCCCAGAGATACTCTGGTCTGTGCTGTGATATACCACACCCTGTAGCCTAGGCCAGCCTCAAACTCCCTATGTAGCAGAGGATCGCCTTGAACTTGTGAATGCTTTGAGCTCAATATCCCAAGGTTCATCTTAGTTCCCCTGTACTGGCTAGTTTTGTGTGTCAACTTGACACAGGCTGCAGTTATCACAGAGAAAGGAGCTTCAGTTGGGGAAGTGCCTCCATGAGATCCAGCCGTGGGGCATTTTCTCAATTAGTGACCAACGGGGTAGGGCCCCTTGTGGGTGGTGACATCTCTGGGCTGGAAGTCTTGAGTTCTATAAGAGAGGCAGGCTGAGCAAGCCAGGAGGAGCAAGCCAACAAGGAATATCCCTCCATGGCCTCTGCATCAGCTCCTGCTTCCTGACCTGCTTGAGTTCCAGTCCTGACTTCCTTTGTGAGAAACAGCAATGTGGAACTAAGCCAAATAAATCCTTTCCTCCCCAACTTGCTTCTTGGTCATGATGTTTGTGCAGGAATAGAAACTCTGACTAAGACAAATTGGTACCAGGAGTAGGGTATTCCTGTGACAACCTGACCATGTTTTGGGGAGGACTGTGGAAGGACTTTGGAACTTTGAGCTAGAAGAGCCACTGTTAAGAACTCTGTAAAATGTCTGGGGGAGCTTGGAAGATCATGTTGAAAACAGTGCAGAAAATGGAAGCCTGGCTTATGAAATTTCAGAGGGAAGATTAAAGACTCTTATCTTTATCTTTAGCTGGGACTAAAGTATCAGCTATGATTAACAAGATACCAGAACTACTAAAGAGAGAACTTTGCATTACTGGGACTATTGATGCTGGTTAGCTAGAGCTAAAAAATTAGCAGTGATTAAGAAGAAACCAGCATCATTGAGGTAACATCTTCTGGGGAGTGTTTTCTGAGAGCACAAAGAGGTTGTGTTCCAGAGATAGCCAAGGTTGTACCTTGTGCTGCAGCAGGACTTAATGTGTCAGAGTCACCCAGGTGGTACTCGTTTTGACAGCATGAAGGGGTCTTAAAGAGCAGCTAAAGCTTAGCACAGTGAGAGGCCATGGAAGGCCATTGGTAAACGTGCAGCCTCAGTTGCAATTGATGGCCCAGAACTGAATGGATCATGCAAAAGAGTTGAGGCCTGGCACCATGAAGAGAGCCTATGAGAGGCTATTGGTAAAGCCTAGTTACAGCGGATGACAGTGTTTTGGTGATGCCAGTACCATGAATGACCACCAAAAACAGAGCAGCAGTGAAGTACAGGCATCTGGAGCCCAGAAAACAAAATGTGTGCTACAAAGGGCAGAGCTGGAGAGGTGACTCAAGCCCTTAGAGGAGCCCAAAAGATCGTGATTTGAATCCCAGACACTGGTTTTGCTTTTAATTGTGACTGTGCCCTGATATTTTTCCCTCTTGAAGGAAAAATATATTTTAGTAGAGCCCACAGTTAAGAGACTTTAAATTTTAAAAGATATTAGAAATTTTAAATTGATTGAACTTTTAATATGTAAAGACTGTGAGACTTTAAATCTTGGGGATGAATAAAAACATAAGGGTTGAGGCTTAATAGTGATGTGTTTGTGTGTCAAGTTGACAATGGGTCAATTGTACTGGCTAGTTTTGTGTGTCAACTTGACACAGGCTGCAGTTATCCCAGAGAAGGGAGCTTCAGTTGGGGAAGTGCCTCCATGAGATCCAGCTGTGGGCATTTTCTCAATTAGTGATCAAGGGGGTAGGGCCCCTTGTGGGTGGTGACATCTCTGGGCTGGAAATCTTGAGTTCTATAAGAGAGCAGGCTAAGCAAGCCAGGAGGAGCAAGCCAGTAAGGAACATCCCTCCATGGCCTCTGCATCAGCTCCTGCTTCCTGACCTGCTTGAGTTCCAGTCCTAACTTCCTTTGTGATAAACAGTAATGTGAAAATAAGCCAAATAAACCCTTTCCTCCCCAACTTGCTTCGTGGTCATGATGTTTGTGCAGGAATAGAAACCCTGACTAAGACATCCCCCTTTAGGGTCGGGGACTGTTGGTCTCTAAGCTACTTTGAGGGAGAAACTACATTACCCAAAACTGTTGGAACAAATATCCTGGGGTTTAGGACAGACCTCACTGCTATATTTCTACTAGACTTTTTTTGTTTGTTTGTTTGGTTTTTTTTTTTTTTTTTTTTTTTTGGTTTTTTGAGACAGGGTTTCTCTGTGTAGCCCCGGCTGCCCTGGAACTCTCTCTGTAGACCAGGCTGGCCTCGAACTCAGAAATCCGCCTGCCTCCCAAGTGCTGGGATTAAAAGCATAGGCCACCACTGCCCTGCTTCTACTGGATATTCTAATTGAAGGGCCAGGGGTGGAGCCCTGGCCAAGTATTCAGGAATTGTGGGATTCCATTGCAGATCTACAATAAAAAAAAATCTAAACACCAGTGTGATCTTCGGCCCCGTCTGTCTGCAAGGCACTCGCCCGGACTCTGGCTCTGGCCCACACTGATCCCATGTGCACAGCCCAGCACTCCAAGTGTCAGGTGTGTGTCCAGAGCTGCTTGACTTGAGGGCTGGAGAGATGGCTCAGCAGTTAAGAACAGTGGCTGCTCTTTCAGAGATCCTATGGGTAACCCCAATTAGCTCTACTTCACAGGCCGAGCTGCCTCACTGTATTTGGCCTGTGGCTGCCCTCTCTATCTGGAGTAAATACTAACATTATCTTTTTATCCCAAGCAGAGGGGATGCCATGCTTGGTGGCTCATAGCTGTGATGTCAGAACTTGGGCAGCTGAGATGGGAGAGCATATGTCTGGGCCAGCCTGGGCTAAATATGAAAATTCTGTCTCAGGAAGGACATAGGCTTCCAGCCAGGGTGTGCTTGTGTCTTGGTCCCTTTGGCAGGACACAGGGTAGCTGACTTGGCCTTCCTCTGCCTCAGTTTCCTTGGGGCCTGACCACATGGTTGCTGTTCCAGTAGCCTCATCCTGCAGCTTAGCGGACACACTTGTGAGCCTGAGCGGGTGGTTTTATTGTGCGCCTTGGAGGAGAGATGTTACATGGGGGACCCCAGGATGGTGTTTCATGTGCATCTTATGGATGTTTTGTGCTGCTGTGAGGGTGTTTACGTGGGGCTGTGTGGTAGGTGTCTCACTCGGGAGTCCACAGGCAGGTTTGACGTGTGTAGGCCTGGCTGGTGGGTGTTTCATGCCGCGGTGTGGCAGATATTTGACTTGTTTCGATGGCGGGCAGTTATTCCGTGTGGCTCTTGTACGGTGCTCTGGTGGTCTAGTGTTTCACGTGATGAGCAGGGGTCTCTCGGTCTCGTGGCTCACGTGTCCAAGCATGGCGCTAGTATGCCAGGTGTGGCAAAAGCCAGCAGTGTCTGGGGCATCGCAGCTGGTGACTATAGTCTGGCCATTTACAGGTGATCTCCGTGGTGGACTCAGACAAATAGTCCAAAGAGGAATCAGAGTGACAGGAAGCCAGCGCCTCGGGGGGCGCTGAGGTGCTGCCGGCCACCTGTGTCTTCTGGCCCTGTTTGTTGTCCTTGGAACCTGCATCCCCTGGCTCGACGGGAGCCTTGCCACCAGCCTGGCTGGGGTCAGGGGGTGTGCTGGGAGACTGGGCCCTAGGTGAGCCCTGGGCAGAGACACTGACACGCTGTGTGGAAGTGGGTGCTGTTGTGGCTGCTGGCGCTGCAGCTGCAGCCGCTGCTGCCGATCGGCCTGCTGGTTGGCCTGCTGCGGAGACCTGAGGGGTCTGCTGGTTTGTTCCCGTGTGGCGGCCTGTTGTCCGATTGGATCCCAAGGGCCGGCCTGCTGGCTGGGAGGCGCCTCCAGAGCGCATAGGCAGCTGAGCGGACCCTAACGTTGCACTGGGCAGCCGGGCACGCTGCCCAGCCCTAGTACTCAAACTGCCCCTGCTGCGATGGGGCCGGGACTTGGCGGGAGTCTGGGAGCCGCTGACAGAGCCAGTGGGCAGCTGACCCCGGGATGCAGATGCGGAGCCTGGGCTGACTGGGGACGGGGACTGCCCATTTGTGGCCCGTGAGGGACTTCCTACTGGCTTACTTGGGCTTGAGGGTCGGCGTGGCGGTGGCGGTGGGGGTTGGGGTTGGGGTTGGGGTGGGGGTTGGGGTTGGGGTGGGGGTTGGGGTTGCGGTTGCGGTTGTGTCTCCTCTATCTGGGAGTCTGAAGAATTGTCAGAGGCCTGGGCATCATCAGCTATGTGTTCCTTGTCATTGGCTGGGGGATCCGCACACAGACTGCCGCCAGACCTCACTTGTGGTTCAGGAGAGGGGTCTGACTTGACTTGGCTGTGGAGAGAGAGAAAAGATGGTGTATGAGGGTGGCTGAGGTTGGCTGGGGACCCTCCCGCCAGCGCGGCTCTGATGGAGAGCTGCTAAGAAGGTCTTGTCAGCAAGCCTGTCACCCGCTGCAGACATCTGAACATAGACCTGCTCCTCGTGGGACATGCTTGTCCACGGGCACCTGCACATATGCATACCCAGAGCAGCATGCACCATACACATGCACACACATGCAGACACCCCATATGCACACACATGCAGACACCCCATATGCACACACATGCACACACATGCAGACAACTCATGTGCACACCGAATGCACATGCCCTATATAATCCTTCCCAGAGAATTACATACGGTCCAGTTCCAGAGCGGCTGGGGGCTCCGATGTTGATGCTGGGGTGACGAGAGCCCGGCCCCGAGCTAAGGCCTGAAGTACTGGTTCCCGACAGCCAAGGAGAGAGAGGCGGACAGTAAGAGAATAGCAGAGCCATGCAGGGGGTGGTCGAGACGCAAGGCAAGAAGTGTAGCCAAAGTCAGGAGGCTCGAGACAGGCGAACGGACAGACAGGCAAATTCAGTCATGGGGACAGACACAGACAGAGGGTCAATAGAGACCCAGGAGCAAGCTAGGGCGGGGTGATACTGTCCCGCCTGTCATCCCAACACTCAGGAGGCAGAGGCAGGAAGATCAGGAACAAAAGATCATCCTCAGCTACATAGTGAGTAGGAGGGTAGCCTGGGCTATGTGAAATCCTTTCTGTCTCAAAATAGCCTAATTAGCCACGTGTGGCGTCATGAACCTTTAGTCCTAGCTCTCCGGAGAGAGGCTTAGACAGGTGGATCTTTATGAGTTTAAGGCCAGCCTGGTTTACAAAGTGAGTTCTTAGCCAGACAGGGTTACATAGTGAGATCCTGTCTCAGTAAATAAATAAATAAATAATAAAAATTTAAAAATCCAGTATCTAAATCAAGCCCTGTGGGCATCTGCCCCAAGTACGCACCGTCCCGGGTTATCCCAGCTGCTAGGTCCAATGCTCTTCCGCTTAGCTGGCTCGCGGCGCTGTCTAGAGCCACGTGGTGCTTTAGAAACAGCGGTCTTATGACGCGATGATACAGTAGTAACGCTCCGTTCCAGGGTCCGGGGGTCATGCAAAATAACAGGAAGGCGCACTGCACAGGGACACTGAGCTATTATACACAGGGCCCTGTCCCCCCACACAGGAACACACCACACTGTCACACAGGGCACCCAGTGCCATGCCTCCCCCACCTGCTCCCAGGGCTGGCCAGCCTGCCCACCTTGCCCGCGTAGTAGAAAGGGAACCAGAACAGGAGTAGATCGCTGAAGAATTCGACCAGACCGAACAGGGCGTACACCACCCAGTAGGTTAGCCACACAGTGTCGTCTTCCTTGTTTGGGCTCTCGATAGCTTTGACTCTGTCCAGAGGGGAATGCATATGTTTGCCCGCCAAGTGCCATCTGGTAACACCAGAAGCCTCCCGCCCCCGTGCTGCACTCACGAGGCATATGCGGGGTATACAAATCCGATGACATTGCACAGTAGAGAGGCCCCGTAGCCGAACAGAAGATACAGGCCTAGAAGGGTGAGGGCTCCTGCAAAGACAGCAGCATCAGGCGATGCCTGTGACAGCGCCGCTCTGACAGACATTCCCTGTGCCTCCTGCCCGGTGACGCCCTGGGCAGTGAATCCCCATTGCAGCCTTGAACCCTAGCTTGATGTCCAGGGCTCAGTTTTGGGTCAAGAATTCAGCCTTTTTCCTCCTCCTCCTCCTCCTCCTCCTCCTCCTCCTCCTCCTCTTCTTCTTCCTCCTCCTCCTCCTCCTCCTCTTCTTCCTCCTCCTCTTCCTCCTCTTCCTCCTCTTCCTCCTCTTCTTCCTCCTCCTCCTCCTCCTCCTCTTCCTCTTCCTCCTCCTCCTCCTCTTCCTCCTCCTCCTCTTCCTCCTCCTCCTCTTCCTCCTCTTCCTCCTCCTCCTCCTCCTCTCCCTCCTCCTCTTCCTCTTCTTCCTCCTCTTTGAAACAGACTTTCACAATGCAGTCCTGCTTGGCTTCAAACTCATGGAGATCTGCCTGCTTCTGCCTCCTGAGTGCTAGGATTAGAGGTGTGCTCTGCCACACTGACTATCTTGGGGGTATTGTTTTGTTTGGGGAGTTTTTTGAGACTGGGTCTTACTGTGTAGCCCAAGCT
This sequence comes from Montemys delectorum, assembly GCA_019843815.1. Taxonomy (NCBI): domain Eukaryota; kingdom Metazoa; phylum Chordata; class Mammalia; order Rodentia; family Muridae; genus Montemys; species Montemys delectorum. The sequence goes on from JADRCD010122482.1 coordinate 17,099, forward strand.
GGCCTTGGACTCTGGCCCCTCCCATGTCAGCCTCTGGAGCACTGGATGACATAGCACACAGACCACATAGGGAGTTCAGTGGCAGCCAGGGTTCCAGAGTCGAGGTTTCAAAATCCACCACCCAAAAAGGGTAGGAGAGAGAAATGACTCAGTGACCAAATGGGAGGATGTGAATTTGGAACTCAGCACATACCAACAAAACAGAACTAACAACAAGAATAGGCTTGCTACAGTGTATCAGAAACCCAGCACCTGGGAGATGGTGACAGACAACAGATCCTTGGACCTCACTGAACAGTCAGTCTACCTGAAGCGATGAGCTGCAGATTCACAGAGCAAGTGGAGAGAAGCCAGCCAGATGGCTCAGCAGGTAGAGGCACTTGCCAAACAAGCAGGCCATGTAATCAGATTGCTGAAACCATGTGATCGAAGGTCTCTTTCTTTCCATCTCTGTGTGTCTCTCTCTCCAGCATGTGCTAGAACTCCCCACCTCCCAAGCAAACAAGGTGAGCTTTTCCCTGTTCTTCAGTTTGACAGACTATCCAAGTGCAGGTGGCTGGGGTTGACTTCTGCGCCCTGGGGCACTTGTGCTTGGTTGTGGCTTAGTCCCTTCCTTACCACGCTCCACAGAGCAGCCTTTTGGCCTCTAAGACATTCTTGGCAATGAAAAGCCGGGAGCCACCATTATGAATTTGCCACTAGACTGTGCCAAGGAAGAGCTAGGGGCTTATGGGAAAGCGTTTGAGGGATCTGGGGCCTTATTGTGCTCTAGTGAAGGTCAGAGACTGGGCAAAGCAGGGAGGTGGGAAGGCTTATCCACAAGAGGGGACCTTTGCCCTCAGGGCAGCTGGGAATAGGACAGCTCCTCCTTCCTCCCCCAGAGACTGTTATCAGTAGGGACACAGGCTTCTGAGTCTAAGGTCAGAGTCCCAGCCCCTCCTTCCATCTGCTCTGGGTCTTATCTGAGACATGAGGATGAAGGAGGAGGGGGCAGCAGCTGCCCCCAATGACCTTTGTACCATTGCCCCCAGTAAAGTTGCCAGCCTCATTTAGTGTCTGAGGGCACAGCATGGCCATCTGGGGCAGTTGAGATAAGGGTCCTGAAGCAGGTGGGGGATGTCACCCCGTCTCTGGCATTCATGGGGGGGGGGGTGGAGAGGGCTCTCCCAGTGTACTGGTCCCTCAATCTCTTTAACTGCAACCTCAGCAGGAAGAGGATAACCTTGGACAAGAGCCTTAGGGCAGGGAGCAGAGGCATAGAAACAAATGGACAGGACAGGTGAGGGGTTTCCCAACACAGCTCCTGCCTCCTAGGCCTCCATTCCCCTCCCGGATGCCCCCTCTCAGGGTACTGTGATGCAATTTGCCTAGTGATGTGGAAAGATAGGACAGAGGTTGCAGCCTGTACCTGGGCTGTACGCTGGGACAATAGGCTGTCTTACAGTGCTGAGTCACAGGTGCAATCTAGACAGATATCAGAACCCACCCCCCCCAAACACAGGGGTATGAGAGCCTGCCTGTCCTCCAGCTAGTGAGGAAGTGACAGTACATGGAACCTTAGGATCTGTAGCAAAGGGCTTTATGTCCTTCACACAAAGTTGCCGTGGTCTTGTGATTCAAGAAGGGAGAGCAACTTCAGAACAAGGCTGTGAGCTGAAGACCCCAAAAGAAGTTCGCTAAAATCATTTCAGAAAGACGATGCGCCAAGGCCCTTACCACACCGCAGCAAGGGTCTGGAACAAGAATGGACCTAAATACAGTTGGGATGCTTGGATGGATGGTCCCTCCCTGCAAGCTCCCTACTCCCCAAATCCCAGGCACCACCTCAGCTCAACAAATATTGACTCAAAGCTATTGTGCTGGGGCACAGAGGAAGAGAGGAAGTCGGTCCGGGTGCTGGGTCAGTCTCCTCCCAGCCCGGGCCTCAGATGTCCCAGAGATCCACGGGGACATTCTCCATGAGAACTTGCAAGAAGGGGTACACACAATGGATTGATAGGCCTGGGGGGGTGTTGTCCCTTGTTTTTCCATCCACTTAGGGGCCAGCTGGGCTACTGGAAAAACCAGACTTGCAGAGAAACCAGACTTGGGGCCTGGCGTGCAGCCAGGGCTCCATGAGGAGGCAGGTCACATGGAGAGTTGCTGTAGGACCCTAGGGTGCCCTTTTCCAAAGATCCCGGAGGAGAGGCAGGCAAATGACAGTCCCTGCTTTCGGGATTCCAGGATGAGACCCAACAGGTAGGTCAGAGTCCCCAGATAATATCAGGGTCCCTGGGGGAACCAGAATGTGTTCCCCGTCCATAGATAGGGACCCAGGACATCTTGGTTGCCTGTTGGGGACCCAGCTGTGTGCGTTTTCCCAGGTAGGACCCTAAAAGTTCGGTCTGGGTACCTAAGTACCTCATGAGGCCTTTTGCCAGGTCCTTCAGGGACCTCCTTCTAGGTCTGAGTCCTTATGGCCTTGTAGAGGCCCTCGGGGACCTAGGATGTACACCTTCCAGGTCAGAGTCCCGAGAACCTCACGGTGCCTATACAGAGACCTGGGATGAGAGTCCATTTTAGAGATGGGATGCCAAGGCTAGGTATGAGTTCTCAGGACCTCCCATACCCCTGTAAGATGTAAACCCCTTTCAGGGTGAGGGCACACAAACGTTAAGGTGCCCAATCAGTTCTTCGGTCGTGCAACTTATGTAGGGACAGGACCCAGGACCCAGGTCTGGATTCCCGGGGCTTCCTGGAACTCGTCTAGGACCCATGACACACGCCCTTTCCAGGGATGGGACCCAGGACCTCATGGTGCCCGTTGGGGACCATGCGACATGCACCCCTCTCTAGGCTCACCCGCGGCGAGATACCGCTTCTCTACACCGGTCCTGGCTTCGAGCGCCCCGAGCGCTTCGGTGGCCACGTTCTTCTGTTCCAGAAAACGTTCGAAGCGCTGGCGCAGACCGTCCATGGCAGCGGCGGGCGCGGGGCAGGCCACTCAAGCACGCCCGTAGCCTCGCGCACCGGCGCCGCCGAGAGCGCACCACTTTCGCCACCCGCCCACCGCCCGGCCCCGCCCCCGGCCCGCCGCTTTCAGCCCCGGCCCCTGGCTCCGCCCCCGCCTCCCGGCTCTGGCCAATGGGAGGGCAGGGCGGACAAAGGAGGTGGGGCCTGCCCCGTCTCCCCGGCCGCATGGCCCTCTGGCCAGGGTGCAGGCCGGGGCGGCAGCGAGGAGTCCGGAGGGGGCGGGGCCCCAAGCTGTTGGCGTGTTGATTGGTCAAGAGGGTGTGGCACGATACTGATTGGACAAGCGGTAGATTATTGACGGAGAGCGATTGACGTAGGTGGAGCTAGTTGAGGAAGAGATGGGAGGGGCCTGGTTAAGATCAGCGCTGATTGGACAGGCCAGAAAAGGCGGGGTTGATCACAAAGGAGGCGGGACTACACTGGAAAAAACGAAGCTGATCTCGAAGGAGGGGCGTGGAGAAAAGTTGGCGGGGTCAAATAAAGGTTGAACGCACCTGTTACCTTGAACCTGCTCCAAAGGGGCAGATGGAGGAGTTGTCCTTGTATATGTGGGGAAAGTGAGGTTCCCGAAGGCTTACGTCTGTATGGCTGTGTCTCTCCATGTGGGATATTCCCACCCCTCACAGGTGGGGAGGGGGTGGGGAGGAAGGAAGCGCAAGGCCCCTTGGGAGTTGAAGCTTCGGGTTGCTATGGTGTCCAGGCTGGGGGGGCTTCCTAAAGCCCCGCCCCCGCCCCGCCCCCCGCTATGCGGCCCTCCCAGACAGAGCTGTGGCTGGGTCTGGCTTTGGCTTTGGCCCTCCTGGCTGTGAGGTGGGCCTCAGCCCAAGCCCCCATCTATGTCAGCAGCTGGGCAGTGCGGGTGACTAAAGGTTACCAGGAGGCTGAGCGCCTGGCACGTAAATTTGGCTTCGTCAACCTGGGACAGGTGGGTGGGACATGGGGTGTGGGCCTGGACAACCTCAGACCTGGACAAATGGGAGGGTGTCCCGAAGACCTCCCCAAATATGTGTCTGTGTGCACCTCCACGTTCAAGTTGGGATTCTGTGGCTCTCGTATGGACCCCTGGTGGAGGTGTATAAAGTCGTGGAGATCCGATTAAAGGAGCAGGGTCCCAGCAATATCCCTGTCCATCGCATTCCCAGATCTTCCCTGATGACCAGTATTTCCATCTGCGGCACCGGGGTGTGGCCCAGCAGTCCCTGACTCCGCACTGGGGCCACCGTCTGCGCCTTAAGAAAGAGCCCAAGGTGAGAATGAGCTCATGGTTGTGTCCTAACCAGTGGCCTTCTATCACTGTTCTTGTTATGAGTGGCCTGTGGGGTTGTGAAGTGGGGCCTACTTGGGGAAGCCATGTGTGAGTAAGGCGCATATGTAACACAACATCTAGGGGGTCTCTGATGACCCCTTGCCCTGCTTGTCATGGATGGAAGGTCTCATGCACTGGTCCTTCCCCCATTGCAAGCCACAGGATGTAGGGAAGGGAACTGGTCCATTTCAACCCACAGGGGAGCTGCAGTCAGTGAGTGTGCAGCTCAAGCAGGGGCAGAGCCCAAGTTTTTGGTGCTTCTGTAGGTGTCCTGTCCACGTTAGGCCACTGTGCCATTGGGAACAGCCCTTAGATGGCAGTCAAAGAACAGACATGGAGATGTGGTATGAGCCATAGAGGGTTACAGGATACACTGGAGAGGGGCTCACCTGCACCAGGACCTACCTGTCTTAGTTATTGCTGTGACAAAACACCATGACCGAAGCAGCCTACAGGAGGAGGATTGTATTGGAGCTTCAGAGGGTGAGTCTGTGGCCAGTATGTCAGGGAGCACAGCAGCAGGTAGTCGGACTGGTGCTGATAGCTCACAAGGGGCAGGGAGAGCTAGCTGGAAATGGCATAGGCTTCTGAACCCTCCAAGTGCACCACCCACCTCCCAGGGATAGCAATAGACTGCCTCCAACAAGGCCACACCTCCCATCCTTCTTAAACAGGTCCACCTACTGGGAGCCTAGCAAAGTATAAAAGTCCATGTTGGCCATTCTCATTCAAACCACCACAGGGACTCAGCGTCTTTAGTGTTTGAAGGAAGAGAATAAAGGAATAAAGAAAAGAATAAAGAATAAAAGAATAAAGGAGGAGGAGAGGAGGGGCATGGATGGACAGAGATGAAGCCAAGTTACCCGGGAGAACATGGCTCCTGACAGAGGCTAAGATGGTGTGTAAGGAGAAGGGAGCAGGAGATGCTTTGGACTGATAAACAGCCCATGCAAAAGTCCTGGGGTAGAAGACAGGGCCGCTAGCTGCAGCTTTTGAGAGGAGGCTGACGGCTGTAGGCCAGCTGGGCAGTAGGCATGGTGATGTTGGACGAAGGTGGAGGGGACAGGCTAAGGCTCAGTGGGTAGAGTGCCCGGCGGGACAGAAGTCTTGCCTTCCATCCCAGCACCACCCAGGCATGGTAGCACACTCCAGTTATCCACTCACTGGAGAAGTGAAGGCAGGAGGATCAGGAATTCAAAGTTATCCTCAGTTACATAGAGTTTGAGGCTAGCCTGGGCTACATGAGACTCCATCTCTGAAAACAGAGAAATAAAGAGACAGTGAGATGGCTCAGAAGGTAAGGTGCCAGCTGCCCTGCCTAGCTGAGTTCAATCCCCAGATCCAGGCAGAAGGAAAAAACTGACTCCCGCAGTTACTTTTTTGTTGTTTATTTTCCCAGATAGGGTTCTTCTGTGTAGCCTTGGCTGTCCTGGGAACTCCAAGCAGCCTGCCTCTGCCTCCTGAGTGCAGAGATTAAAGAAGTGCACCACCACCTTTCGGCCCCATCTTTACTTTTTAAAAGATTTAGAACTTTCTGGTGTGTATTTGTTTTTACTAATGTGGGTCAGTGCTCTGCCTGTTCGTCTGTACCACATGCATGCGGGTGCCCGAGGAGCTCAGAAGAGGGTATGAGATCTAGTCAGAACTTATTCCAGGTGCCTGCGAGCCACCATGTGGATACAGGGAATTGAACCTGGGTCCTCTGTGAAAGTGGCCGTGCTCTTAAGCACAGAGGCCTCTATCTCCCTAGGCCCACAGTTGTCCTTTGACCTCCAGACATATGCCATGGTGCATGCATGTGAGGACACACACACAGAGATGTGAGGTTGTGGAGGTTGTGTGACATGAGCCAGAGGTGTCCTGACCTAGAAAGAGTTTCAGAAGTGGTGGTTTTTCGGAAGTGCTGCACCAGTTTTGACCCCAGCACTCCAGAGGCAGAGGCAGGTGAATCTCTGAGTTCAAGGCCAGCTTCATCTTCATAGTGAGCCCCAGGCCAACAAGAGCTACACAGTGAGACCTTGTCTCAAAAGAAAAAAAAAAGTCATGCTGCTAGAGGGAGCCAGCAGAACTTGGTGAGAAGGATCTAGAAAAAGAGAAGAGAAAGGTGTTAGGGCAGAAGGCCACATTTGCTCCCAGTGGCTCCACTCATGAATCATCAGGCTCATCAGCTGTGTTTGAAAACACAACATTGAGGATCGTGGGGGACCCAAAGAACAGCTCCCACCAACGTGCCTGTCAGTTAGCAATGTGTCCAAGGATGTCTTCAGCCCTCCCACCTGTGGTCCCACACCCCTGAGGCAGTAGCTGGTTCAGCCCCTGTGCACCCTGCAGGTGCGCTGGTTTGAGCAGCAGACTTTGAGGAGGCGGGTGAAGCGCTCCCTGGTGGTGCCCACAGACCCCTGGTTTTCCAAGCAGTGGTACATGGTGAGCACTTGGACTGGGTGGGGGTGACCAGGGGACCATCCTGAGCCCCTCTGACCCCAGGTCCCCTCTTTGCCTTTCCTAGAACAAGGAGATACAACAAGATCTCAACATCCTAAATGTTTGGAACCAGGGACTGACTGGCCGGGGAGTGGTGATCTCCATCTTGGACGATGGCATTGAGAAGGACCATCCGGACCTCTGGGCTAATTACGTGAGTTGTCTAGGGATCAGAGCAGCGGGCCAGGTCCTCCGGACGCAGCTGCCCTCACCTCGTTATCGTTTTACTTCCCCTGCCTGCCCTGCAGGACCCTCTGGCCAGCTATGACTTCAACGACTATGACCCAGATCCCCAGCCTCGATACACACCCAACGACGAGAACCGGTGAGCCAGACGCTGTGTACCGGGCATTCCTGGGGCCTGCAGAAATGCCAAGGTGAGATGGGACAAATGTCTGTTTTCCTCCTTGCTCTGGACTCAAGACATGGAACCCGCTGTGCTGGGGAGGTGTCTGCCACAGCTAACAACGGTTTCTGTGGTGCTGGCGTGGCCTTCAATGCCAGAATTGGAGGTACCAGGGGTGAAGGCCGGGGGTGAGGTGTCAGGTTAAGCTTGACCAGTGCAGGGACCCCCATTCCCATCACTGATTGCTGAGCAGTGCCAGGCCCTAGGCTGAGGGTTGGCAGGGAGGTGGCTTGGTAGAGCAACCAGAATCGGCGCTGGCACAAGGCCCACGCCCACCTGCTCAGGCGTGCGCATGCTGGATGGAGCCATCACTGACATCGTGGAGGCTCAGTCCCTCAGCCTGCAGCCGCAACACATACACATCTATAGCGCCAGCTGGGGCCCAGAGGATGATGGCCGCACGGTGGATGGACCGGGCCTCCTCACGCAGGAGGCCTTCAGGCGTGGTGTAACCAAGGTGCCCAGGAACCACACCCTGGGCGGAGGGGGCAGGTCTCCAGGGGTTGGAGGGCTGACTCTGCTCTCGTGGGTCACTCTCCACCCAGGGCCGCAAAGGGCTGGGTACATTGTTCATCTGGGCCTCGGGAAACGGTGGCCTCCATTACGACAACTGCAACTGTGACGGCTACACCAACAGCATCCACACGCTGTCAGTGGGCAGCACCACACGGCAGGGCCGAGTGCCCTGGTACAGCGAGGCCTGTGCCTCCACGTTCACCACCACCTTCAGCAGCGGTGTTGTCACCGACCCACAGATCGTGAGCATCCAGCCAAGCCCTCGCCACAGGCCCCGCTGCAGTGGGGGGGTCTTCACCTTGACTCCTCCGCCTCTCCAGGCTTCACGCCCGGGCGTCAGCCTGGCAGTGGCCCCAGCCCTCCAGATCCCAGTCCCCAAGCAAGTCCCATTCCACAAGACCTGGCCACACAGGTCCTGCCCCGCCTCCCCCCACCCTCCACCTCCCCCCGCCGTCAGTGGCTGGGCTATTTGTGCCCCTGTTACACATGGAGGCTTCCTGAGGACCATTCCCTTCGTACGGGCTGGCTCTGAGGTTCCCCACCATTGGACCATTGCTAGTGTGGCCTCCGCCCCCCCCCCCGCCCCCGTGCCGCCCCTACTTCACCAACCTTTGAGGCTTGAGGCTTGGCACGTTTTAGATGTAAAGCTATGTAACATTTTGAACTCAGTGCTCAGTGGTTTGGGAGCTTGGTCCTTAGCAGACCCTTAGTAACTGATGAGCTTAGTCCTCAGTACTTGCTAAATTTGGTCGTTAGTATTCTTTATTTGAGCCAGGCGCTCACAGTGTAAACCAGACTAGGCTCGAAGTCACAGCTTCTCCTACCTCTGCCCCACTGAGTACTGGAATTAAATGCCTGCATCACCAGGCCCTTTCAGTACCCTTTGGACTTAGTCCTATATGTGTTTCTCCAGCTTAGTCTTTGTACTTAGCCTGATGTTCAGCACTCTGTAAACTTAGTCCCTAGTACCCTTCTATACAAGTTCTCCATCTGGGCTGCACACTGAGCTCAAGGTGCCTCTGCTGTCTGTCCCCAGGTCACTACGGACCTGCACCACCAGTGCACTGACAAGCACACCGGCACCTCGGCCTCCGCCCCGCTGGCCGCTGGCATGATCGCCTTGGCGCTGGAGGCCAAGTAGGTGACCGTGGGGCCCCGCCCACCGCCCCGTTCCCCGGGCGGCTCCCGGCTCACCCGCCCTCGCCCCCCCAGCCCGCTCCTGACCTGGAGGGACCTACAGCACCTGGTGGTCCGCGCGTCCAGGCCGGCGCAGCTGCAGGCGGAGGACTGGAGGATCAACGGCGTGGGGCGCCAAGGTGCGGCGGGGCCAGGCAGGGGAAGGGGGTGCCGTGCACGCAGGGCCGGTGACGGCTACCCCTCCCGCGCAGTGAGCCACCACTATGGTTATGGGCTGCTGGACGCGGGGTTGCTGGTGGACCTGGCTCGCGTGTGGCTGCCCACTAAGCCTCAGAAGAAATGTACCATTCGGGTGGTGCACACCCCCACGTGAGAGAGGCCCTGCCCACTGGAGGGAGGTCCCGCCCCTCCCAATGGAGGGAAGCCCCGCCCCCACTGGAGGGAAGCCCCGCCCCTCCCAATGGAGGGAAGCCCCGAGGGCCACACTCCACGCCCACGCGGGAGGTTCTGTCCAGGGCTCCACCCTGCGCTTTGTTGTAGCCCCCCTCCTCCACTACCTCCCCACCCTAGTCCAAGGTAGAGAGGATGCCCCGAAACCTCAGTTTACCCATCTGAGGAAAGAGTGCCGTGGACACCACCACCACCCCCAAACCCGCCTCTGGGCTCTACCTGGCCCGCAGCAGACCCACAGGACCGTCCTCACCCCACCAGCCCCATCCTGCCTCGGATGCTGGTGTCCAAGAACGTGACCGCGTGCTCCGATGGCTCACGCCACCGCCTCATCCGCTCGCTGGAGCACGTGCAGGTCCAGCTGTCGCTTTCCTACAGCCGCCGCGGGGACCTGGAGATCTTCCTCACCAGCCCCATGGGCACGCGCTCCACGCTCGTGGCCATCAGGTGTGAGAAATCCCAAAGGGCCCTGGGAGCCAGCGGTGGCCTCCCTAGCCTCCCGCTGATGGGATGCTACCTGGGTGGGAATGAGAAGCCTCCAGTGAGACACCCCGAGCCCTGTCTCTCCTGTGCCACTCCCTGGCCACAGACCCTTGGATATCAGCAACGAAGGCTACAACAACTGGATCTTCATGTCCACTCACTACTGGGATGAAGACCCGCAGGGCCTGTGGACCCTGGGCCTGGAGAATAAGGGCTACTATTTTAACACAGGTGAGAGTTGGCTGTGGGTGTGGGCTGTGAGCTTCGGGGCTAGGGACCCTGCCTCGGTTGACCCTCAGCCACAGAGGGTCCTAGGGGTTTTCTTGGAGACACCATGCCGTCCTAGCACGCAGTAGATGAGCAAGTCTCAGCTATCGACGAATAGCAGATGTACAGCTATGGGGGGAGTGTAAGGGTGTGAGGAGAACCGGACTCCTGGGGAAGTGAGGATCTGGCTGGTGGTGCAAATTAGGTATAAGCTTACCTAAAGGAGGGGGCCCTCTGAGCACAGCGGCACACAGTAGGTGCAGTCACCTAAGAGAAGTGGGAAGGAAGTCTGGCCAGTGGCACACAGTAGATGTGTAGCAACCATGGGATGGTTTGACAAATGGCAAACAAGGTGTCACCTACTTGGGAGATGTGAGGTAGTGTGGCCACTGCATACAGTAGGTGCAGTTGCCCAGAGGAAGTGGGGGCCTCCAGCCACTGGCACAAGTAGGTGTGTAGCAGCCAGGCTTGGTTGCTACGGGGCCCTGCTTGGGAGGCACTGAGGCTGGCTACAGAGCCTAGCAGGCCACCGACAGCCTGTCCCCCTTGGTGCCCACTGCGACCCCTGCCCAGGAACTCTGTACTACTACACGCTGCTGCTGTATGGGACGGCCGAGGACATGACAGCGCGGCCCCAGGGCCCCCAGGTGACCAGCCGCGCGCGCGTGTGTGCAGAGGGACACAGAGGGGCTGTGCTAGGGTGAGTGGCCGTAGCGCATGGTCACTTATTGGGTGCCGAGGCACAGCGGCCTGGGAATGGCGGGCAGGCACTGGCTGCACCCACCAGCTGCAGCCTCACTTCCTGTTTCCATTTTGTCCCTGTGCAGAAAGTCACGGTCCCCTCTCCATCCTGGCAGAATTCTGCCTCATCTCCAGCCGCCAGTGGTGGCTCTACAGCCATGCACAGCAGCCAGTGACCCTGGGACAGGCCAGCTGTCACCCTTCTGTTACACCTGCTGCGGCAGCCTGACCAGCGACTACACTGCCTGTCCCCTGTCCCTTGTGCTGGGAGAGCTCTAGAGGTCCTCCAAGGCTCGCCACTACTGGCTGCCACCCCAGCTTCCAGTCTTGGGCCATGGTGCTGGCCCTGCTGGCCAGGGCCTTTGGGAGGCCCTTTGGCTTGAGGACAGCCCACCTACTCCCAGGCTAGATACCCCAATGCTCAAAACCATGCATGCACGGCACCCTGGAGGCAGGAGAGCCAGAAACACGCCACTCTCAGGGCAGAAGGCAGGTACCCACGCCACTCTCAGAGCAGAAGGCAGGTATCCCAAAGGCCCTGCTCCAGGGCTGGAAGATGAGCCTGCCCAAGAAGGCTACCCCAGAGTGGCTGCATGGGTCACATGACCGCCCACAGCTCCGCCTCAGCTGCTCCCAGTGGAAGAGATGTTTCCTTTCTCATTTTGGAGCAGGTACAGTGAGCAAGAGGTCAGACCACAGCCACCAACCATCTGCCCCTTCCCTGAATCCAAGCCATCCATAGTCCCGTGTCTAACCTCATAGTTGCCAAATAAAAGTTACACAGAAGATGCCGAGTTTATGGTGTCCTTGAAGGGAGGGTGGGCCCACAGTGAGACAAGGGCCCCTGGAGGAATAAGGAGCCACAGAGGAAGGCCCTTGGCAAGAGGATCCGCCAAGTGCTGAATTACCACACAGCCATGAACAGAAAACTAGCTGCCCCCCCCCCCGCCGTTTTTTTGAGACGAGGTCTCATGGTGTAGTCCTGGCTGCCCTGAGACCTCCTATATAGACCAAGCTGATCTTTAGCTCACAGAGGTCTGCCTGCCTCTGCCTGGAGACTGAGATTAAAGTACTGAGTTAAAGGTCTACCATAAGGAAACAAGGCCTGTGGCTAGGTTCTATCCAGCATGTATTGAGCGCCCACTGTGTACCTGGCAATGGCTGGACATTGATTACTATCTGCTGCCCAGCCAGGGAGACGACTCGAACTCACGTTCACCCCTTTCCTCCCACCCCACGTGGTGAGGGAAGGCAGAGTTCCTTCCGATCTTAGGGAGAGTACCTAGGAGTATCTAGGCCTAGGGCTCTTTAAGACGGGGGTGGGGTTTCGCGAGGAGTAGCACTGGAGCGGACCGGAAGTGCCAGAACTCAGTGGCGCTTAGGCAGGAAGCAGAAGCGGTGGCGGCCGCCCGGGTTCTTGGAACGGAGATAGGCAGCAAGGTTTTTCTAGAGCAGACTGGCGCGGAGATCGAACCAAACTGGGAGGAGGTAAAGCGAAACGGAGTAGGGACCTCGGCACAGGTCCGTAACGGGTGCGTAGGAGTTTGCGAGGTGGGAGGTGCAAGCCGAGAGTGGACCACCAGTTAGCGCGCGCTCCGCCTACGAGATGAGCTCCAAGGCCAAGAAACGCGTGGTGCTGCCCACTCGCCCCGCACCTCCCACGGTGGAGCAGATCCTGGAGGACGTGCGTGGGGCACCCGCCCACGATCCTGTTTTCACTGCCCTGGCCTCAGAAGGTAGGAGAACGTGAGACTCCCGAGTAGGGAGCAAACCGACTGCAGCCAGGCACCTAGGGACGAATCTTTTTTTTGCCCCTGGCCTTCCTCTTCCTGTGCAAAATGGGATAATCAAAAATAAAGGTGAAAGTCCTACCGAGCTTGGTGACTTAAGCCAACCCAGGGGTCTAGGGCAAGAGGGTTGCTGTGAGTTCAAGACCTTTTCTCAAGGGGGTGTGACCAGTTGCTCTTACAAGTAAGTGGGGGAACGGGAACGGGAACGGTGCGTACAGGGGCCATTTCTGCGAGTCCTGTCCTCGGCTCCAGGCACTAAAGTAGTCCTGGATAGAACATCGGGCCAGGGTGGCTGAAGGGGACCTGTCCTCTCCGTGGCTCCCAAGCCCTGGGGTTGTTTTTTGTTTTGTTTTGTTTTTTTTGATATTTTCGAGACAGGGTTTCTCTGTGTAGCCCTGGCTGTCCTGGAACTCACTCTGTAGACCAAGCTGGCCTCAAACTCAGAGATCTGCCTGCCTCTGCCTCCCAAGTGCTGGGATTAAAGGTGTGCACCACCACTGCCCGGCTGACTCTTGTTTTCTAGTGCCTAATAGGTCTATGTAGCCTAGGCTGGCCTCTGACTCACCATGTAGCCAAGAATGACCTTGAATCGCTGATCCTCCTGCCTCAGCCTCTGGATTGGTGGATGTCAGGCCTGGGGATGGTGACACTGTTTCTTCTCTTCAGACCCCCCAGACCCATCCCCAAGGGCTGAGGACTCCGAAACACAGCAGGAACAGATCTACCAACAGAGTCGGGCCTATGTGGCTATGAATGAGAGGCTGCAGCAGGCGGGGGATGTGCTGAGACAGAAGTTCGATGGCCTTCGGCAAGCTGGTCAGAGGCTGGAACAGGATATCAGCCAGGTGACTTCAGCTACCTCCTAGAGCCCAGGTTACTCCTGATGTCCTTGGTCCAGGCCTGGGCACCTGACAACCAGAGCCTCTGGGTCAACATTTGCTGCCTCAGCCCTGGCCTGGGGAGACCGACCCAGTGGCCCACTCTGCCAGCTTGCAGCTTTGTCCCCTCTTCCATCCTTAATGGCCTCTAACTCATGATGGGACTTGGGGACATAGCCACCTCCTCATTCATGGGGACACCGGCCTAGATTGCATCTAGGACTTGACTGCAGCTCAGGGCTCAGAGCCAATCTGCCCCATAGTGATCAGCGTGCTCTTCTGCCCCACCATGTCACCCTGGGCAGTGAAGGTCGCATCCACGGCAGATCAGCCACGATCATCTTGGCTGAGAGAATGGACTGGCTACCCCCTTCCTAGAGCCTGGCTCAGGCCCTCCAGGGTCCCACTGCCTTCTCAGCTCTCCCTAGGGCTGGGAGGGACTCAACAAGGGGGTTTCCATTCTGGGGAGTCCAGGGGTCCAAGAGGAACCCAAAGGCCAGGGCCCTGTGTGTGGTGGACATTGCCCCTTGTGAACCTGGGGTTCGGCTTGCCTCCTTCTAGAAGACCACCACTCTTGGGGTGGCTGGACTTTAGTTCTGGAAGATTAAAGATGTTTGATGCCGCCGGGCGGTAGTGGTGCAAGCCTTTAATCCCAGCACTTGAGAGGCAGAGGCAGGCAGATTTCTGAGTTCAAGGCCAGCGTGGTCTCCAGTGTGAGTTCTCAGACAGCCAGGGCTACACAGAGAAACCCTGTCTCGAAAAAAACGAAAAAAAACTGTTTGATGCCTGAACACAGATCTCCTTTAAGCCGAACTAGGTCACAGAGTGCCCAAGTCCATGCCACCCCTTGGCAGCTCGGGCGTTGGCCACTGAATCTACCTTCTCGGTTCCCAAGCTGGCTGGAACTATTTTGTCAGAAATGGCCCTAGCGTGTGGCCACGTTTTCCTGACACTCCACATTCCTGGCGGTCATAGGATCCGGCTTGCCCTGACCAGTACAGCCTGGATTCCTGGTCCCCACCTCCACAAGTGACCAGTGGCTGATGGCCAGGTATGGCTCAACTGACCCTCAATCAACCTTGGCTCCAGCATGTGAGGACCTAACACATTGTCCAGTCAGTGGGGAGCTCAGAAACGCCTTCTGGGGTTGGACAGCAGCTGCAGAAGAAGGTCCTGGGACACCCTTCCCCCCTCCAGAGCCCGTGTTAGAGAAGAAGCTGCAGAGCGACGGAGTGGCTTGCTTTATTAAAGATATGAACAAGAATCAGAAGCCAGGCTGGGTGTTCTCCAGGGGGTCTGCATGGGGTTCGGGGGTCAGTATGTACAGAAGTGTAACACTGTAGAACAGGGCGGAGACGGTACGGGAGCAGAGGACACACTGACCAGGTGTGAGCAATGGGGGTGACATGGGCCAGGGACAGTGCGACAGACAGACACACACACTGAGGTAACTGGTGGGCATGATGCCCTAGTCAAGCACCCAGTGGTTAGTGTCCAGTAGACCACTGGTGTCCAGCTCAGGGCACTAGCAGTCATCATCAGCCTGGAGGATAGCAGACCCCCTCCTGTTCTGTCTCTAAGGACACGCCAACTCTTACCTACCCTGGGCTGGATGTTACACTGTGTCTTGTGTCCCCCACTGTGTGGGGAGAGAAGGCAAACATGGCTGCTGGGCTCAAGGCTGACAGGACAGGAGGAGGTGGCTGGGAGAAAGATGGCCCTTGCATGCTGGTGCCACAGCCCAGATGTGTCTGCTGCTCCACTCTGAGTCCTCCCCACGGCCCACGTGGGGAAACCAAGGGACAGAGCAGCATGTGTGCCACCTGAGCTTCCACAGTGTGTGGTGCGCAGGCTCAGTCTACGTCCCCAGTTCAGGGTCATCCTGGGATGCATCTGAGGTGTGAGAGGGCCCCCCTAGAGCCACTTTGTTCTGTTCTGAAAAGGGCCTTCCTTGTCCCTCCCTACCAGTCAGCCACAGGCCAGCAGGTCTGGCTGGCACGCAAGGTCCTGGCATTGAGCAGTTGGTGTCTGGAGTTTCTGCTGTGACACTGTCCCCAGCAATTAGGGCCAGGCTCCCAGACAAGGAGACATCAGGCATTGCTTGGACTGTGGGCTTTCAAAGCACTGGACAGGTATCAGGATAGGTGTAGTGCACACATGGTGGCCCCTAGTTATCAGCCTGCCCCTGGGAGGCAGCAAACTTGGCTCTTTGCTCCCTGCCATAGAAGGGACCCATGGGAAGGGCAGCAATACCATCAGTTCCTCCCAAGGCCCCTCGCCCCGCGCTGCCCCTGCTCTCAAAGCCACTTCCCTTATCTCAGAAGAGAGACTTGAGGCCAGCTTAAGGGTCAGTCCCTCCTCTGGGAGCAGCTCATGCAGGTGGCCATGGCTGTAGGGTCCCTTACAAAGAGCAGCCTGGGGTCCCACAGTAGAGAGATTGTTGGCTGTCTGTGGAAAGACTGAGTTGAGTCCTCACTCTGTCCCAGGTCTCTGTAATGGATGCACACAGACCCACGGCCCAGGTTCTTGAAGGCTTGGCTACGTCTGGATCCCCACCCTCCGTAACAGCTCCAGGCTCTCCACAATGTCATCAATTCCCATTTTAATTCCAGGCTGGGGCTGGGGCACAGGGATCTGGTCTGGTCCTGACACCTGCATCGTAAGACAGGCAGGCCTGGGAGGGACCAGGTTCCCACAGACAGGCCTGCCTGCCTCCCTTCAGGGATGCCAGCTGACTTCTTGGGTCCCCCAGAGCCTAGCCAGCTTGTCCTTGGAGGAAGAGCCCCTCCTGTCAGTAAAGGGACACAGTGTCCACTGACCCACAGCTTTTGCCTCAAGACGGCTGTTCACCCTTGGGAATCTCTCAGCGGCCATGATGAACGCTGGGCGAGCAGCTTGTCTGCAACCCCTCACCCAGCGCTCCTCAGCTGCCTCGAGAAGGCAGACACTCCTAGCAGAGTCATCATTAACCAATTACCCTACCACTAATTACAGGCTTCCACAGTGCAGGGCTGAGGCAGCCCCAGCCGCCTAGCAGAGGCTCACGGCCTCATTCATTCCCTAGCCTGTCCCCACCTGGGGCAGGCAAGCTCAGTCATCTCCCTTAGAAGACATGTCCATCCTCCCACTGGGTGCAGCTCGGGGCAGGTCCCGCATGGGCCCACAGCTAGTGGCCCTCAGAGATTGGCTGTCCACCCCTTCCCAGGCCGACCTCAGAAAATGGGGCTGTGTGCTCCCTGCAGCCAGTCTGTAAGCGGATCCCCTCGAGCCCCAGGCATAGAAGCACGGGCTGGCCCTAAGGTGAAGAGGTGCGAGCTGGACAGCGGCTCTGAGGGCGTAGATGTGCCTACTCGGAGCATCTAGAGAGCAGACCCACAGCACAGCCAACCTGGGCCACGGGGTGAGGAGAGAGAGTTCCAGATTCAGGCCTATACCCACTACTCCAGGAGGCTGGCTGGAGAGGAGACAGGGGCTTTCTCCACTGCCGAGTCACTGGCCATTGTGGCCGCTGCCATAGGGCTGGGCACATAGTTAAAGGGGGGAACCCGTGCAGCCCTGCTGGGGGAGCCATGCCTGATAATGGGAAAGCCCCCCACGGCAGCACTCAGACCCTCATGGGTGAAGGGCGCTGAGGCAGGAGGCTTTGTGAGTACTGGTCCATCCACATCGCTACCCAGGGGAGCCACAGGGCCACTGGCCGGGGCCTGTGGGGGATTCCTGCTCTCCAGGCTGGGTGACGTGCTGGAGTTGGTCTTAGAGGTGGCCACGTCCTCCGTTTGCACCACTGCGTCACTCGTCTTGCGCTGTGGAATTCCAGCGGGGCTGTCTTCCGGTGATGAGCCCCTGAGAGGCAGGGCAGTGGCAGGCAGCGTGCTGCGCAGGATGTGGGGGACATCTTCATCTTTGATTCGACGCCAGGTGGTACCAGGCGCAGCCACCCTGGGCAGCGGCCTGGCCTCGCCATCACTTCCCCGGCGAATGGCATTGGCCTGGGTGGTAGGCACAGAGACAGCACTATCAGGCCTGCGGGACACGCTAATATGTGGCAGGGATGCGTACCGTTTGACTGTCTCAGGCCGCCCAGGGGTCGCCCGCACAGGCAGGCGTGAGGGGCTCTCAGAGCTGGTGCGTCTGGGCGCACGTGGGGCGAGACCTGGCTTGGCCTGTGGGGACCTCTGTGCTGCCAGGGGCTGCCGTGGGGATACCCGTAGCTCATCACAACGAGAGGAGCAGAGAAAGACAGCAGGGAGTGCAGGCCGTCCACGGCGGGGCGAAGCGGCCTGGGAGGTGGAGGCCGTGGAGTCCGCAGAGGACAGCTCGGATCTGCGGCGCCGGAGGAGACCTGGGGATTCCTTGATGAAAGTCAGCTGCCTTCTGAAGCCTGAGCGATCCGAGGACTCACTACCACTGGAGCGGACTGAGGCTACACGCACCAGGCCCAGGCGGCTGCCACGTGCCCCGGGAGTCCCCTCAGCCCCAGCTCGGCCCCTGGAAGCAGGCTCTGGGGTCGGCCTGGCCAGTGGAGGTGGCACTCGCCTGGCTGGCCTTTGCATGAACGGGATCCGCACAGGTGACTTCTGGGTCTTGTGTTGCTTGGCCAGAAGGGCCTTCGCTGGTGACTTGGGCACCGGGGACCCCCCAGGGCCGGGCAGAGGCCCCCCTGTTGGAGTGGCCAGAGGGGACCGCCTAGGCCGGGGCTGGGATGCTGGGGAGGTCTGTGAAGAGCTTGAGGATGGGGTCTTAGCAAAGCGAGCTGGAGGAGTGGCGCTCCTGGGCGGGTGGCGTAAGGCTGCCAGCTCTGAGATCTTGCCTGGTCGGTGGAGGCTCCGTGAACGTTGTTGCTCAGGGCTGGGGGCTTTGGTGGCAGTTTCTGGCTGAGTGGTACCAGATGTCCCCATCTTCTTAGGCGTGGTACAAGGTCCAGAAACATCTTTGGACTGAGCGCGGGAGGCTGGGTTGGCTGAGTAGATCACTGTCCGTCCCCGGAGCATGGCTGATTCCCCTGCCATCATTTTCTGGGTACCCTTTGCCTTCTCAGGGCCACTAGGGAACCGGGGACTCCCACTGATCTTAGTGGAAGTTGTGCCCCGTTTCTCAGGACGCCAGGCACCCCCAGCCTCTGCCACAGGCTTTCGCCCTTTCCTGAGCTTGGAGGGCTGGAGAGTGGAGCCTGCTGACACCCCAGACACCAAAGACAAGAGGGAGTCGGACTCGGAAGAAGCTTCCAAGCTGGCTTTGGCCGCTGCCTGATGCAGCCACGTGACAATGGAGTTTGCGCCCTCTTGTATAGCCTGCCACTCCACGCTGTCTAGGTCAGAGGCTGGATCGGAACCAGGCACCTCTTCCTGGCATTTCTGTGGTATCTCACTGGGCCTTATGTCTGACCTCACAGGTCTGGGCTTGCGACGCCGAGAGCCAGGTATCTGGGTCCGGCGCCTGGGCATGGCCAGGCTGATACATCTCTGCAGAAGTTCTTCTTCTGCCCTTGGACTAGGAGAGCTGTCCTGTTTACTGCCCTGCTCGGGACCTCGAGCATGGCTGGCTGGCTGTTCAGAGGCCTCAGGCTCACTGAGGGAACTAGCTGAGGAAGTCAGGGAATAGCAGGGCGGGGTCTCGTCCACGATCAGTCTGGGCTGGGCCCTCACAGGGAGTGTGCCAGGCTGCGCTGCCCTGGATGGGGTCTCCTTCCTGCCTGCGGGTTTCTCGCGCTTGAGAGCCCGTGGGATGGCGGATGCCCGTCGAGGTGGTGGTGCTGTGGTGGCTGGTGGCTCCTCATCGGAGTCATAGAAGCAGTACACAGCTTCCTCTGTCGGTGTTGTGAGGCATAGTGACTGCAGGGCACCGTCCCCGCGGGTCCGGGTCTGGCCTGAGCCATCCCTGTTGGACCTCGAGCTCTGAGGCCGGCTGAGGGGTAGCTCCAATCCTGCCCGGTTCCTATTCGCCCCCCGGGCGTGCTCTGTGCTCTTACTAGTGCCCGTTGCCTTGGGCCGGTGCCCACGGGTCTGCCTGGCAGGGGCAGCTCGGCCTGTAGGTTTCTGCCTGTCCCCAGGCCCAGCCGGCTTGTCCCTGGAGGGTCCCTGTAAGGTCTCATCACTGAGCGAGGCTGCACTGGAAAAGTTGACGGGTGTGCCTTCTGCAGAGTCTGTGCCCGAGTCATCACCCCGAGCCGGGGCGGGCACTAACATGTACACGGGGACCGGCAGTGCTCGGCGGCCAGGCACCAAGGCTGAGGCCACCTTGCGGAGCCGGGCGGGCATGGCTGCCCCCAGACATTCACGCAAAGCCTCCAATTCTTTATCAGCCGCTGACCGAGCCCTAGAACCAGCTGGTGCTGGGCCCTCCTGGCGGCTGGCAGCTTCGTCCCTCCGACGGTGGCCCCCACCACCCACCGCACGCTCTGGACAGGCTGGTGGCCTCAGACGCAGCTCCACATCCTGCTGGACATACAGCTCGTGCAGGGCCAGTGCACTGAGGCTAGAGGCGCAAGAGAAATTCTCGTCTGGCTTCTCCACTGTGAAGCGTACACTGCCCGCATCCAGCTCCGAGGGCGGCTGGCATCTTTCCCGACAATCTGCAATGTCTAGGAAGCGCTTCACGTAGCTTTCCCACTGCAGGCTGAACTGGCTAGTCTCAGGCTGCCCAGGAGGTGCTGGTGGCGTCTTGCTGCGGCTGGGTGGCATCGTCTGCCCGGGGCTGTCTGGCAGCTCGCTGGGACTCACTGTACCACTGCCCAGCCCACTGCACGGGTCACTGGGGATGGAGCTGGCAATGGAGCGGCTCTCGAAGCTGCCCAGGGAGCTCACAGAACTACAGCGGCTCAGGACCAAGGGCGTCTCCTGGACACAGTTCTCAGATGAACTGGATGGTGTTGCATCCTCCACCCCAAGACCTCGACTGCGCCCCCGCTGCTGGGCTGGGATGGACACCGGAAGAGAGGTGGACCCGGATGCTCGCCACGCCCTGCCTAGCTCGGTCTCACCAGGACCAGCCTCCTCCAGCCCCTCCAGGGATGAATCGCTGTCAAGGTTCTCCGCCTGGCTGGGGACGGCATGGCCCGTGGAAGACAGAGAGGACAGAGAGCTGCACCTGGAGAGGGACATCGGCCCATCCTGTGCCACCAGCTTCTGCAGCACCTTGCTAGCTACGGGCAGTGGAGAGGCCACCAGTTTCTCAGGGACTTTGCTCAAGCTATCTGCTGGTATCCATGCCTGTTTCCGAGCCCCCGGGGAGGTTCCCGGCCCAACCAGGGGTCTGACACCTGCCCCAGCCGCGCCATCGAGCAGTGGAACATGCTGATAGGTTGGGGATAACTTGATTGTGCGCACTCGGGCATCGGTGGCTGCTGTGTCCCGGGCAGGAAGTTCGGCCCGGCTAGGAAGGTCCAGCCGGCTGGGCCGAGTCTGTCCGCGCACAGGGTCATCACGGTGCTCCGCCAACGCAGCCAGCGGGCAAGGCGTCATGTGTTCCCGGGTACAGTAGCCATCACTGGTGCTACCGCTGTTCAGGCTGTCATTTGAGAGGCTGGTGTGGGCCGCCTTGAGCCTCAGCAGAGGGTGCGCCCGGCTGCCAGCCTCACGCCGCCCACCCTCGGTGCCCCGGCACGGAGAGCAGGATTGTGCGCGGCCCTCCCTTGGCGCCTCCTGCCCAGGGTCCCCCGAGCTGAGACTGAAGCTGTCGTCTGATGAAGTGTGCAGGGCAGAGATGTCCTCCACCAATCGATCGATCCGAGCCACGGCCAACGCCAGCTTGGCCTTGGCCTTAGCAGCCACAGCTGCCTCCCCACCAGCTTCCTTCTCGGCTTCTAAGCCACCCTGGCGGGCAGGTGGGGTGCGGGCCAGTGCCTGGCCCTGAAGGAAGGGACCGCCAAGGAACATAGACATCACTGCTGGGCTGGCGGGCTCAGCTGTGGTGGCTGCAGCAGCAAGGGATGGTGCGTCGTCATCGTCAAAGCAGCCAGAATCGGAGGCATAGTCCTGCACCAGCCCATCCAGGTGTCGGAGGGGTGGCAGGGGCTTTTTTGAAGTGGTCTCTGCCTCGGGCAGACCCTGCTTCTCCAGGTGACCCAATGCATGCACCAGGTGCCGAGTGTCCAACTCAGCTTCCAGAGCCCTCTGCTTGCGGACGTACAGACTGGGCACGCAGGTGCCTGGGGAGACGGCCATGGCTGCGGCCTGATACTTGGCAGGTCGGTGGGCTAGCAGGTTCCGTAGAGCGGCGGCACTACCCATGGCAATCATCTTGTGTTTGGAGTGGACGAGGTTCCGTAGCATGCCCACAGCCCCCAGGTCCCACAAGAGTTCCTGGTCGCGGGGGCTGCGGGCAGACAGGTTCCAGAGGGTGCCACAGGCATTGCTCACAATAGTCAAGCTGTGGGACGTGAGGTGCTGCAGCAGTGTCTGTAGGCAGTTGTGGTCACGGAGCACCTGCCTGGGGGAACCCAGAGTAAAAGAAGGTGAGCTTTACTCCAGCCCTAAGGTGCCCACCCAACCATCCACACCACACTGCCATTCACGCCATACCCACTACACGAGAGCTCCTCCCCCAAGGTCCCCAGCACAGCAGCCCTGGCCAGCCATGCTTGCCTGGCTCAGCCACTCCTGTAGCCTAGCTATGCCTTTTGCTCAGTCATGCCTACCCCTGGCCACCCATACCCCCAGCTCTGCTATTCCCACCTCTCCCTTGCTGAACTCTTAGCCAACCAAGTAAATCAGATCCACCCCTGCCTGTGGTGACCCTGCTCAGCCAATCACACTTCTGCCTCACTATGTCCCTTGGTTTGCCCTTCTCTGCCCCGTCTATACCCACCTGTCAGGCCTGTGCTCAACCACGCCCACCTCCACCTTGCCCCTAACTAGCTGTGCTACCCCAGCATGCTAGCAGGCTTAGCCACGCCCCTCCTTGCCCCGCCCACCACACCAGACTAAAAAACCGCTAGATATGGCAGATAAACCTGTCCATCCTTTGGGTTTGAACTTGAGAAAAAATGAAATAGCTATAGCATAAACTCTCCCAGCCGCACTGCACGACTCCCTGCAGTTTTTTCGGTTTATGGTTTGTTTTCAGGAAGTATCTGAGGAAGCCGAGGCTAACTTTAAACTCCATAGCTAGCTGAAGGTGGCCTTCCTGTGCCAGGCTTACAGGTGTGTATCCTATGCCTCCATATCTGGGTTATCTATTTAGTTTGTTTTTAAGACTTTTTGTTTTTTGTTTTTTGAGACAGGGTTTCTCTGTGTAGCCCTCGCCGTCCTGGAACTTGCTCTGTAGACCAGGCTGGCCTCCAACTCAGAAATCCACCTGCCTCTGCCTCCCAAGTGCTGGGACTAAAGGCGTGCGCCACCACTGCCTGGCTGTTCATTTGTTTTTAAGACTTATTTTAAAATTCTTTTTTTTTTTTTTTTTCGGGGACAGGGTTTCTCTGTGTAGCCCTGGCTGTCCTAGAACTTACTCTGTAGACCAGGCTGATCTCAAACTCAGAAATCCACCTGCCTCTGCCTCCCAAGTGCTAGGATTAAAGGCATGTGCCATCACTGCCCAGATTTTAAAATTCTTTTTAAAAAAGATTTATTTATTTATTTTATGTATATAAGTATACTATCTTCAGACACCCCAGAAGAGGGCATCAGATCCCATTACAGATGGTTGTGAGCCACCATGTGGTTGCTGGGAATTGAACTCAGGACCTCTGGAAGAGCAGTTAGTGCTCTTAACCACTGAGCCATCTCTGTAGCCCAATTTTAAAACTCTTATCATTTTATTTCATGTGTATGGGTGTGTGTCTGTCTGTGTATCATGTGTGAAGTACCTACCAATGGCAGAAAGGGGTGGCAGAGCCCCCATTCCGAAGTTACTACCCACTCTGAGTGCTGGGAAGTAAACCCAGGTTCTGACTAAAAGTAGTACATATGTACAGTTACTGAGAAGTACCCTATACCTGACCCCCACCCCTCTTCCTTCCTTTTTTTTTTTTTTTTTTTTTTTTTTTTTTTTTTTTTTGAGAAAAGATCTCATTTGACAGTCCTGACTGGCCTGGAACTTGCTAGAAGCCAGGCTGTCCTTAGCGTTGGAGGGCATCCTCTCTTTGCTTCCCAGGTGCTGAGCTGAGGAGTGTCCCCTACCACGACTGCCTTATGAATATTATCTAACAATGTGGTTTATGTTATTCTATGTGTATGGTTGTTTAGTCTGGATGTTTGTCTATGTGCCACATGTGTGCCTGGTGCCCACGGATGTAAGAAGAGGGCACAGGATCCCTTGGAACTGAGGTTAAGGGTGGTTGTGTGTCACCATGTGGTGCTGGCCACCAAACCCAGGTCCTCTGCAAGAGCAGCCACTGTGGCCCACCATCTCCCAGTCCCTGCCTCTGTGACTTGGGCAGATTGTGATGGGAGCTGACCTGTAGTCCTCCCGTGTGGCAATGAGGCTTGACACGTTGCGCAGGATCCCACCGCCACTCTCGATGACTGCCAGGGAGTTCCCTTGGCAACGGTATGTGAGGGTGCTCACCAGGAAACCCAGTGCGCCATCCACCTGGCAGATGGCTGCCTTGTTCTCTGTGCTGTGTGCCGACAGGTTCCACAGAGCACTGAGCACGCTCTTTAGGGTGGACTCCTGGGGTGGGAGGAAAGTGTGGTCAGCATGAAGGGTGTAGCCACTAATGGGACCACCACAGAATCAACAGCCCAGCCTGGTAGTGAAGGCCCTGGCTAGGCTCATTCATCCAGTTTACCTTGGTTTCCCCAGAGATAGAGTGCTCATCATCTGACCCGATGTCTCTCCCCCACTCTGAGCCTCTGGTGGTACCCTCTGACCTCCCCAGTCCCAGGCTGCTCATGCTCACCTTGGAGGCCCGCAGCACACATTCCATCAAGGCGGTCATGCTGCCAACCTCCCTCAGCACCTTCTTACTGTTGATGTCTGCCCTCCATGACAGGTTACGCAGAATACTGGAAACAACCTGGCCAGGGTGGGAGGGGCACGGCACCTTCAGAGGACCCAGAGCCCAGGTTCCAAAGGTATCACTTCCTCCCACCCACTGTGACCCTGCAAGATGGCCCATAACAAAACTTGGGGTATTGCCCTTAGAAATGATCACCTCTGGTAGTTGTCCCGACCCAGGAGAAGCAGGCCAAGCCCACCTCTACCCCTCCCTGCATACCTGATGCAGCTCCTCGCTCTCAGAGGCAAGCTGGGCCACAATGGCTTCCATGCAGCCTCGGCGGGCACACAGAGTGGCCTATTGGAATTGACATTGAACAGCTGCAGTCACAGCAGTAAGAACAGGGGACTCCCCAGCCCTTCCTCTCCCTTCTCCCAACTGGCCAGCTAAGGAAGTGAGCCTCAGACAGATGGACACATCTGGACTCTGCCATTCCAGAGATCACGATTCTCCAGACCTTGTGGGTCAGAGTGGATGTCACTGCAGTAGAAACCCTTCCCCCTCTCTGGATCACATCATCTGCACGTTCTACCCATCTGTACACTGGAATGACTGTCCCCACCTCTCAGGACCATATCCAGTCTGGGTTATGTGGGGCACACCTCAAGATGGTGCCTGACCCTTGCCCATCTTCCTCCCACCCCGGAAACCTTGTTGGCAACGTCTCCAAAGGTGAGGTTGGTGAGGGTCATGCCAGCATAGCGGCGCAAGGCAAGGTTGAGTGGGTCCCGGGTCATCTTGTGCATCTCATAATCCACCTGCAGTAGCTCTGCCACAGCCTGCAGCCCTCCTGTAGGTGTGGGAAGGGAAGCTGGGTGTCATGGAAGGGCTGAGGCTGGCCAGAGGGGCAAGTCTCCCCGTTCTGTACACACCTACCTTTCCAGTTCTTTTATAGCTGCCCATACACACGGACCCACCCATCTGCTGTGTCATGACATCGAGAGGTCAGCCAACAGCTGTGGCTAAGGCCCAGGAGAGGACCCCAGATGGGACACTCACCCAGCTCATTCATAGCCCGACGGTATTCTTCATCAAACGACAGCTTCATCACTGCACAGGTAGCTTGGCAGATCTGCGGCTCGATAGGCACAGGAGCTGTGGGCAGGCGTGAGATTAGAGACCCACTCCTGGAGTGATACACACATTCTCCCTTGCCTCTCTCCATGGGATACCTACTGCTTCAAACTCTGTGCCATGTCAGCCACTGATTAAAGGCCTCCTATACAAACGTCTCACTGCAGCGGAGCTGTGGCTGCTTACATACTTCTGTAGCAGGGACAGGCCAAAGAAACCCACGCTGTGCTGGTGGCCTGTGATCTTATAGGGCCTAGGCTATAAGGCAGGTTCAAGACCAGCCTGGATAAATTAGTGAGACCAAAAAAAGGAGGACTGGCTGGGCAGTGGAGGCGCACGCCTTTAATCCCAGCACTTGGGAGGCAGAGGCAGGTGGATTTCTGAGTTCGAGGCCAGCCTGGTCTACAGAGTGAGTTCCAGGACAGCCAGGGCTACACAGAGAAACCCTGTCTCGAAAAACAAAACAAAACAAAAACAAAACAAAACAAAAAGGACTGGTGGCCTGCATCAACAATACAGCCCCTGCCTAGAATCCCCCAGTGAGGAGCTGGGGGCGTGGTAGGGGTAGGGTTCCCTCACAGAATCTTCCAGTGAGGTTTTGACTGGGTAGTCAGGGGTAAAGTGATTCTTGTTCCTTCCTTTGCCACACTGTCTTAAGGACCCTTGGGTTTAGCTAGAAACAGTAAGAAGGTGCAAGGCTTTGTTGGTTCCCTGTCCCAAACCTATCCTGGCCCTGTGGATGCGGCATACTCACTGTCTCCTGTACCACTTTCTGTCCCGCTGTCCCGCGCCTGCAGCCAGTCCCAGCAGGTCTCGCAGTAGGCTCGGATCTGCTCAAGTACGTGCAGCACACGCATCTCCTTGCGTGCCAGGCCCTGATCTGGCTGGGAGAAAACGATGTTGTGCAGGGCGGCGTTGGCTCGCATGCGTGCGTCTTTGGCACCAGGCGCCCCGGGAGTCCCTGCACGTCCGACAGACCCAGCTTCAGTGCCATGAAGGATCTGGAGCAGCAGTGGCAGGCAGCCCGAGCGGCGCATGGCTACGCAGCTCTCTGGCGAACTGGACATGGCCAGCAGCGTGCGCGCAGTATCTTCTTGGTCGCGAGTTGCCAACATAGATAGAAGCCAGAACACCACCTCCACCTGCAGGGGAACACGGGACGACTGCAGGCTCACAATGGGAACTATGCTCCACCACCTGTAGTTGGCAACTCTCCTTCAGGAGGTGGCTTGTGGACCGGTAAGATGGCTCAGTGGGTAAAGGCACTTGCTACCGAATCTGACAACCTGAGTTGTATTCCCAGGGCCCAAATAATGGAAGGAGAGAAAAGACTTGCAAGTTGATCTCTGACCTCCACACCTACACCAAAGCACGACCCGCCCCCGCAGGGTGCCCATACTAAGTAGGACACTTTAATCCCAGCACTCAGGAGGCAGAGGCAGGTGGATCTCTTGAGTTTGAAACCAGCCTGGCTTAAAGAGCAAGTTCCAGGCCAGCCAGGTCTATCTACACACAGTGGGACTTTGTCTCAGAAAAACAAAGACCTCTCACCTCACAGGGAGCCTCAGTCCAGAGCGGCTTTCTAGCAAAGGGGGTTGCTTGGGGACCCCCCCCCCC
>JADRCD010122487.1:8066-23366 GCA_019843815.1 Montemys delectorum
GAGAGAGAGAGAGAGAGAGAGAGAGAGAGAGAGAGAGAGAGAGAGAGGAATGTTCCAAATATATATATGGTTTCTGTATATATATATATGGTTTCTGACCTAGTGGCCACAGGTGAAGGTGGGAGGTGAGCCCAATGGATTCTGGGAATATGGCAAATATTGCCCTGGCAACAGGTCTCTGAAACCTGCCCATACATTGCCACAGGCTTTGGATGTCCTGATGCTAACAGTCTTGGCTCTTTTTATTTTGTTTGTTTTTCTTTCAACACCAAAGTTTTAGGGTTTTTTTTTTATCTCATTATGTTTTATTTTATTTTATTTTCTTATAACCCCTTAGAAGTCTGTTTCCTAATAAGAGAAAGAAAGTGAGTGAGTCTATATACAAGGGGAGATGGAGAGGAACTTAGAGGAGTAGAGGGAGGGGAAAACCAGAGTCAGAATATATTTATTATGAAAAAAAAACTATTTTCAATAAAATAAAATAAGAAAATCATGATTATGATCTTGATTTGATTGTCCTATCATATAAAGATGTTTAATTATTATTAATTTATAACATATTTTCAATTTATTGTTGCTGTAACAGGACTGGAGACAGAAGGAATCAGCAAGGGCCAGGTCCTAGTGAGAGATCCTGCCTCAAAAATAAGGTGGAAAGCTCCTGAGTAATAACAACTTTGATTGATTTCTACCACCACTGTCTCCCATATACATACACACATACAAGCACACATACAAGCACACATACACACACACACACATGCACACGCACACGCACACATACATCCACACACATACATCCATGTATATGTTTGTGTGCACATTCACAGGAAATTTAAAATGACAGAGTAAGTTAGAATTGTCCCTACTCCTCCTACCTATAAAATTAATATGAATTTTGCATAGTTTTGAAGTGATTAGATGTGGATATATTCACCAGTCCTAAGCTAAGTACCAATAACAACTCATCCAACTGAAAGAAATTAACTGTGTAAAAACATAAAACAGTTTATTGCAAAGAAATGTTCAAAGGATAGCTGTTGCGGGAAATATTAACACCACCCCCCAGCTCCCAGGGATTGGACCATCAACTAAACAATACACAAGGAGGGATCCCTGTGGCTCTGGCTGCATATATGGCAGAGGGTGGCCTTGTTAGTATCAGTGGAAGGAGAGGCCCTTGGGCCTGAGGGTGTTCGATTCCCCAGTCTAGGAGAGTACCAGGGGAGAAAGATGGGACTGTGTGGGTGGGTGGGGGAGGACCCTCATAGAGGAAGGGGGAGAGAGGATGGGTTACAGGTTTATGAAGGGGAGACCCGGAAAGGAGAAAAACATTTGAAATGTAAATAAAGAAAATATCTAATTTTAAAAAAAGGAAAAATATGCAATTCACACTATACTAGCTGGCCCCTGCAGGCTGACCAACCAGTCACTGGTGGACATGGCCAGCCTATTCTTATCTCCTGGTGGCTCTCTGATTCAGAGGTACAAAAATCTCTCACCCAGCTCACTAAGTTTCCACTGATTGGTTGCGACCATTACAACCCCACACTTCAAAATTCCCACGGCTTTTTGGGGTACACTTCTTTCAAACCCATGCTTTGCTGCCAAGCCTTTCTCTCTGGATCACATTTGAGCCACCTCATGAAGCAAAACACCACACAAACTTAGTTCAGAATCAGTGGTAACTCAGTCATTGGGCACAACAAGTAGAATCCTAATCTTGTAAACTTTATTAAATCCAAATTCTCTGGTGGCAAATCCTGCCAGATTTGCCATCTAAACCAGGGGCCACTTGTGGCTACACCTTGTGTTCCTGCTGTCCCTGTTCAACATTCTCTCTCCTGCCTATTCTCTTCCTGCCTCCAACCAGGAAGTCCTGCCTACTCATCCAGTGATTGGTTTCTTTATTAGAATGTTCACAGGAAGTCCTGAGTAAATGATTCACTAATGTCCTAGGCAACCCCTCTGGGGAAGCTGGATTAGCATCAAAATACAAACTGCAGGAGGGCTATCCACAACAAATAGCTACCATTACAAAACTGCAATGAAGGAATTGTATCAGCCAGGCCTTGGTGGCACACTCCTTTAATCCTAGCATTTAGGAGGCAGAGGCAGGAGGTTTTCTGAGTTTGAGGCCAGCCTGGTCTACAAAGTGAGTTCCAGGACAGCCAGGGCTACACAGAGAAACCTTGTCTCGAAAACAAAAACAAAATGAAACAAAACCAAAACCAAACAAAACAAAACGGAAAGGTGTCACAGATATGACTATAGACCAATGTAATCCAGGCAATTCCTTAACAGAGGTTGCCACTGCCCTGGTGACTCTGATTTTGTTAATCTGTAAAGCTAACTGTGACAATGGCCATTCGAAGTTATGAGTACTGAATGTCAGAAAGTTCGCATCCAAAACCCTGATTTTTTTAAAATTTATTTATATTTCAAATATTATTCCCTTACCAGGTTTCACCTCCCCCTCCAAACCCTCTTTGGCACCTCCTTCACGTGCTTCCATAAGGGTGTTCCTCCACCCACTCCTGTCTTCCACCCTCCATTCCCCTACACTGAGGTGTCTATCAAGCCTTCATAGGACCAAGAGCCTCTCCTCCCATTGATGCCTGACAAGGCCATTCTCTGCTACAGATGCAGCTAGAGCTAACTGGTTAAGTCCCTGGGGGCTCTGGGGATTTGGGTTGTTTGATACTGTTGTTCTTCCTATGGGGTTGCAAATCCCTTCAGCTCCTTCAGTCCTTTCTTTAACTCCTCTATTAGGGACCCCACACTTAGTGCAATGGTTAGCTACAAGCATATGACTCTGAATTTGTAAGGGACTCTCAGGAGACTGTATCAGGCTCCTTTCAGCAAGCATTTTTTTTTAGCATCCACAATAGTGTCAGAGTCTGGTGACTATATGAGGGATGAATCCCCAGGTGGGACAGTCTGAGTGGCCTTTCCTTCAGTCCCTGCTCTATTTGCTCCCATGAATATTTTGTTCCCCTTTTTAACAAGGACTGAAGCACTCACACTTTGGTTTTCCTTCTTTTGAGCTTCATGTGGTCTGTGAATTGTAACTTGGGTATTCAGAGCTTTGGGCTAATATCCTCTTATCAATGAGTACATACTGTATTTGTTTTGTGACTAAGTTACCTCACTCAGGATGATATTTTCAAGTTCCATCCATTTAATTGTGAATTTTATGAAGTTGTTTTTAATAGCTGAGTAGTATTCCATTGTGTAGATGTACCACATTTTCTGTAACCATTCCTCTGTTGAGGGACATCTGGGTTGTTTCCAGTTTCTGGCTATTATAAATAAGGTTACTATGAACATAGTGGAGCATGTGTCCTTATTACATGTTGGAGCATCTTCTGGATATATGCCCAGGAGTGGTATAGCTGGGTCCTCAGGTAGTACTATGTCCAATTTTCTGAGGAACTGCCAAACTGATTTCCAGAGTGGTTGTACCAGCTTGCGTTCCCACCAACAATGGAGGAGAATTCTTCTTTCTCCAAATCCTTGACAGTATCTGCTATCACTTAAGTTTTTAATTTTAGCCATTCTGACTGGTGTGAGGTAGAATCTCAGGGTTGTTTTGATTTGAATTTCTCTGATTATTAAGGATGTTGAGCATTTCTTTAGGTGCTTCTCAGCCATTCAGTATTCCTCAGTTGAGAATTATCTGTTTAGCTCTGTTCCCCATTTTTAATAGGGTTATTTGGTTCTCTGGAGTCTAACTTCTTGAGTTCTTTGTATATATTGGGTATTAGCCCTCTATCCGATGTAGGATTGGTAAAGATCTTTTCCCAGTCTGTTGGTTGCTTTTTTTTTCCCTATTGACAGTGTCCTTTGCCTTACAGAATCTTTGCAATTGTATGAGGTCCCATTTATCGATTCTTGATTTTAGAGCCTAAGCCCGATTCTAACTGAGTGTTAATATAGATATATCATTTCAAGCAAGACTTACATGGGGATATTCTGTGGAAATTAATTTTAGATATCCATTGCAGTGAGAATACACACACATTATTTACAGTTCATATTTTGAAACAGTCTCATCTATATTGTGCTATAGTGCATCAATTATTTTTTGTTTTGTTTTTGTGTGTGTTTTGTTTTGTTTTGTTTGTAGCTTGATTTCTACAGCTACAAAGAACACATTCAATCAGTTCCAAAGGGGCACATAGAAATTCCCTCTTCCTGTGGGGGGTGATGATACTTTTATAAGGAAACAGACAACAGCTTTCTAAAGAAACATCTACATAAAATATCCACTCTTTAGTTTCTTTTTAAAATTTATTTCTTTATAACTTCACATCCATTGGTGTTTTGCCTGCATATGTATCTGTAAGAAGATGTTGGAACTGGAACTCTCTCAAACTGGAGTTACAGATAGTCCTGAGCCATCATGTGGCTGCCAAGAATTAAACCCAGGTCCTCTAGAAGAACAGCTGGTACTCTTAGATGCTGAGCCATCTCTTCTGCCCACTTCTTTACTTTCTTGAACCACTTAATGTCTGAAAGTCTGCAATGAATTCAAGATTAGGACATAGACATTATTACTTTTTATTTTGATTGCCATCTTGACATCATCTAGAGTCACCTAAGATATAAACCGCTGGCATGGTTATGAGAAATTACCTACATTAGGGAAATTGGAGTTAAATAACTTACCTTAAAGGTAGGTAGCACCATTATTTAGCAGGAAGTTCTTGACTGCTTAAAAAGGAAAAAGCTGAGGAGAAGGGCAACCCTGTAGGAGGACCAGCAGTCTCAATTAATCTGGATCCCCAAGAGCTCCCAAACACTGGA
Organism: Montemys delectorum; assembly: GCA_019843815.1. Lineage (NCBI taxonomy): Eukaryota > Metazoa > Chordata > Mammalia > Rodentia > Muridae > Montemys > Montemys delectorum. The sequence continues at coordinate 12,876 of JADRCD010122487.1, forward strand.
CCATAAAACAGTGTATACCAGATGATATGAGGCCCTGAACACACACACAGTAGAGAACTGCTGGGTCTGTGTTCATTCATGCACCTAACCCTGAAGAGACTGGAGGCCCCAGGGAGTTTAGAGGTCAGGTGGGGTGGGGGATGGAGAGGAGATGTGGGATATAGAGCAATCGGAGGTTGGATTGGGGGAGAGGGAGGAAATGGAATATGGAGTATAAAAAATAAATTAATTTAATAAAAAAAGAAAAAAAGAAACAATGAAACCATAAAAAAAGGAAAAAGATAATGATCTTAAGGATTTATTTGCTTCTGCTTCTTGACTGACACTGGATGCAATAGCATCAGCCTCTAAGCTTTTTCCACTATATCTCTCCTAGCATGATGACTTGTACTCTTGAACTATATGTGCACATAAGCCCTTTATGCTTGATAGTACTTTTGTCAAAGTGTTTTATTACAACAATAATAAAAGCAACCAATACAGGTGCTTACTCTTCTCTTTGAAAACTTCATTTAAGTGTTTGTAACTCACACTCTTATCTCACTTCAGTTGTAATGTGGTTCCAGAAACTTTCCTTCCTGATCATCCCATGGTTCTGGCATCTCTAAAATCTTGGGATCTCCATCACATCTTAAGTTTCACCCTTACAGCTTTACTCAGTATCCTTTATCCTTTCATGAATACAGATGCTCAGCATTCAGCCAAGGATTATCTAGCCTCAGAAGCTCTCTGAATCTGTGGGGCAAGAGTCTGTGAGCATGCTTGGATCTTTTATGACTATATGGTTCCATGTGAATGATGTCAACAAGTTCTGCTGCCAGCTCAAGGTGGAGTTTAATTCCTTTGATTCCAAAGCCGTAACAGTCTCTGTATGATAACCATGGTGAAACGTATTCCTAGGCAGTTCCCTTCCAAATATTGGGAACCCCTTTGACATTCTGCGTTTAGTCTCTCTCTTTTCAAACAAACTTGCATTTTTACCATGGCTGGTTTCTTACCTTCGGAGAAACAATCCTGTAGTCTCAATGTAAAGCAGTGTATTTTTCTTTAAAACTTGCAGCCTCTATTCCAGTATGCATTTTAGTTGTAACTTTAAGCTTGTTGAAAATATTTTCTCCCAAGAAACTGCACACTTTTTATATCCTTCTGCCCCACTTATTGCTCATTTTCACTGTAGATGTGGTACAAGTGGCAAGGATTAACTATGCTACTGACTGAATGCTAGTTTACCTTGAAAATTATTTTCCACTAAGAAAATCATTTCATAACTACAGTATTCACTTTCACTGAAGTTATAAGACATAGACAGAATGCAGCCTCATTCGTTTAACCAAAATATAACCCAAATACCCTCTAGCCCTGTTCAGGTAGTCTTTATTTCTCTCTAAAAACACACTAGATAGGCCTTCACAGCCTATATTTCTCTTATCATGGCTCTCTTAAATCCTATAAGAATGTCCCATTAACTTCTGCTTACAGCATCTCTGAGCTTGTCCAGGTCAAAGTTCTTGCACATTCCTGTTGTAACCTAGCTATGGAGGCTTAAGAACCACAGTCAAATTTAGCACACTAACAGCCTCAGTACGTTATGTGCTTTCTTGGATAAACGTTGAGTGTGTCATGCTTTTCTTCACAACAGGACAAGTAACTGAGACAGTTACCTACAGGTGTTTTGTATCATTAGGAAAATAGTTCTAATTATAGCTCTAATTCTTATTTTGACTTCCATTATAAATTTCTCATATGCACATATACATACTCATATTCTACATAGTGAGGTTTTATGAATAGCTTTATTTTTTAAAATATGTATATATAGAGAGAATATTAATGTTTTGAAATATAAGATGTACCTGCCAAGTAGATAAAAAAAAATCATTTTCTCCTCTCCGTGTGACAAAGATTATTGACATTACATTTACAAGAAACAGATTAAAAAGAGAATGTAAAACACATTTAATCAAAGTTTAACACAATATATACTTCTGAAATGAAGACAAAAATCCACAGGAATAATTCCATTTTTGTATTTTGGTTCTCAAAAGAAGAAAAGCACATATATCGAAGTGATTTTGAGATGTGTTTTAGTTTGTATGCCACACTGTGAAGAGAAAGGGAGAAACAGAAGTAAAGACAGTGGTAGAAGATCAAAGTCCTCCTTGTTCCTGAAACCTTTCTGTTTCTTTCAGTTGTAAGTACTTAGCATCCCAAACCACCACCATATTTGGGTTTTCTTGTTCTAAACTCTTACACTAAAACACACTTAAAAAAATTATAATACGGTTTTCAAAAATTACTACCAAAAAGATAGTAAAAGAGGAGCTGGAGAAATACTTCAATAATTAAGAGCATGTGCTGCTCTTGCAGAGGACCAAACTTCAGCACTCAGCACACATATTGGCAGTTCCCTAGTGCCTAAAGCTCTAGTTCCAAGAGATAACATGCTCATTTCTGGTCTCCATGCGTACTAGATTTATATTTTAACCTCCAAATGAACATACACATACATACAAATTTAAAAATAATTAGAAAATAAAAAATGTGTCTACATTTATGAAATATATGTGCTAATAATATCATATATTTTAATATTAGTATTTGGCTGTATGCTAACTTCATCTTCACATTTGTTCATTCACTTTGTGTGTGTACTTACGTTTGACACATGAGTATGCATAATATGGTGTACATGTGGAATTCAGAATACATCTCATGAAAATCTGCTGTCTCCCTCCACCCTGTGGAGCCTGCGGATGAAATGCTGGTTTATCAGATTTGGCCATGAGCACCTATACTCATTAAGCCATCTTGCTATCCCATATTAATATAGATTCATAAGATTAAAGTCCAAATAAATTTGTGCTGTTTTATCTTAAAATAGTACCTAAATTATAAAAAAAATAGACATTTGTAAGACTACTTTCTAATCCAAAGGGACAAAAAGATTAGCTATCCCAACTTTAAATGAAAGTCAAAAGCAATAAAGGATTATATGTCTAAAACGGTTGTAATTCACAACTCTTGAGCTGATGACAATTAGCTGTGTGACCTTGTAAAAGTAATTTGACTGCAATTAACTTCTATATAGTCCTCGACAAAATGAGAGTATCAATAATCACATATAAGTCATAGGATTTTTTTCTGAATTAAATAAAAGGCATAAACAGCAACCCAAATAACTCACTATGTCTAATTATTATAATTCTTATTAATTACAGTAAAATTTTAATATTGTTGTTTATCTATCTGTTCCTCTAGGCTAAGCATTTTAGGAACAAAGGTAGCACAGCTTAGTAAAAAAAAAAATGTTCCAGCAGTTGAACAGGATCTATATCTCTAGATGCTAGAATAAATGACCTATTATTAATTGAATGAATAAACTCTTGGCTGAACTAACTATAAACTGAATGACAGTCATATGAATTTATTTTTATATAATTTTTACTTTTATTTTGATGTAGTTATATTACTCATGGATATACTCATGCAAGCACAATCACGTATACAGCACATTAGACACAAAATCTGCCATTCATAATGAAATTAAATGTACTAAGTTACAAATTTTTGGGTTTTACATTTTTAAGAGGATTTTGATGATAACGACTGTAACCTTGCTTTAATAGATTAGTAAATATTTGCTTTTAATGGACTTAAAGTAAAGCTCTTGTTTTTTAAAATGTTGATTTTTTTTTTAAACTCACATATTCTGCATTACAATTCTCTGATGGTTAAGTAACAGATAAGTAGTTCAAAATAGTCTAAGATGTATTGACTGACTGTCCAAGTCTGTTGGGTAGGATTGTCACTGTCCTCAGTTACAATTAAATCTAGATGTTCACTTGATATTATCAGTACTTAGTCTGTTTCTCACTCCTGTTTCTGCTCTTTCCTCCTTTTCTTCTCGTTGGTCCTGTAGTATACCGAGTTCATCCCTCTTTTGGTCTTTCCATTTCTCAATACTGTTCTATTTCATGTATCCTTGTAATGACTTATTTCTTAATAAATCTCTGCCTTTCTGGTTATTAAAGTAGTTACAAAGCATTTTCAGGCTTCTGTGACCTTTGGTGCCCTTCACTTCATTAGCGCTTGCTTGTTATTTAGTTTGTCCGCAATCACACACCTTGTTCACATACTGATGCTTGATTTAATCCTCATGGACAAGGATATGAAGTGTGCTAAATTTTTGCATGTTGTGTATGTCTTTTTATTTTTATAAGATGAGTTGCTTGGCATACTAGTGTCAATGTTTAGTTTATAAGCACCTGTTAACTCTTTCCCCTTTCTGATTTCCATGATTCCTTCTCAAAATGCTAAACGTATGGTGAGAGATCTATATTTAAGCAATATAATAGGAGGACAAAGCTGAAAACTGAAGAGCTCAGTTGTACATCATGTGATTTCCATGCTAGTTCTGTATTTCAGAAGTAGCCCACGGGAACGATAAAAAATCTAATCTGTTTAAAAATATTGATATAGCAATGCATATTTACCATTTAATAGGGGTCCGATTAAAGTTAGAGATATTTCCTAACCAATGAATTAATCAAACTATTCAATAAATCCTAGATGAATGTCATTCTATTTAAAATGTCTATTACAATAAAGGCTTTGTTGCCATTCTCATTGATTTTAAAAGAAATATTTAGTACACCTAACAGAATAAAACCTGTGATAAAATTACATATAAAATATGTATAAAAAGTTGCTGCCATATAACATAAGATAGGTATTGGATATCAGTCCAGATTCCATCTAAATATAAGTGGCCACCCTTCTAAGAAATAAATTAATACCAAAGAAACTCTGAGACTTGAATAAATGATGAAGTATTTTATATCATTTGCTGACATTCATTTAGGAGAGTTTGATACCTGATCATATGTAGAGTACATAATCACTTTTTATCTTATTAAAATTCTGACCAATAAATAGAAAGATATCAATGCACAAAATTTAGGAAATGCATAAAAATATTTATAAAAGAAAAATAGGGTAAATAGTTCAGCTGAAATGAAAGAATAATTCTACACTGAAGCCACAAAGCAATTGGAATGATGATGATTAACCTTGAAGATAATATTGAATAAAATAATCTGAAGAACAAAGAAGAGTCAGTGTGGGCTTTGAAGGAAATATTATCTTGGTAAAAGGAACATTTTCAATTATGTAGAAAAGAAGGGGAGACTGGAGCATGGGTTATGCTGATATGTGAGTAAAATAGTGATAACATTGAAAAATATTTTTGGAGTGAAAAATAATTTTTAAAAGGAATTGAACTCAGCAATGGACATGTCAAACGTGATTGCAGAAAAAAAGCCCACAAGGCCTCCACTGTACAAATAGAACTACAGGCAAAACAGTATGATACCTAGTCTGTCCCAATCAATTATCCTGTGCCAAACAGCCCTGAAAACATATATACAATTAACATTATATGGACTGAACAGGTTACATTTATGAATGTGTGTGTGTGTGTGTGTGATAATCAGCCAAAAAAGCCAAGAATCTGAAGAGCAGGAGGATGTATATGAGAGGTTTTGTGGAGTAGACAGAAAAGGGTGAAATATATTAAAATTACAATATCAAAAATAATATTTTATGCTGACTTAACAAATGTTGTGAGACAGAAAATAAGAACTTAAACCTTAGGACAAGATGTATTTATTTACTTGACTTCATTTATTGAGACCTTACTATGGTACAGGACTTTCCTAGGCATTGTGTATTAAATTGCAAGTGAAAAAATAAGGCTTGTTCCTCATTAGTCTGAGGCTATACTAGGGAAAATAAAGAGATGTATTATCAAGTTTCAGAAGTAGTAGTTGTGGGGCCACATGTCTCTCACCCTGGTTTTAATAACACATAGAAGTAAGAATAGGATAAAATGAAAGTATGTATAATTGGAAGAAAAGGTCAAAGGCACAACTTTTCCATGAGGGTGAATCATTCAGTAAGTATATTTACATCTAGCCATTAGTGATATATTTGGCCAAATTATTATTTATTGTCCTCAGTCAAAACAAAGGGTGTGAACATCAGCAACCTATAAAGATAAAGCACTACTGATTGATTTTCCAAATTATTCTTGAGGTTTTAAATTTTCAACAAGCTTTAGACTAAAATAGTATCACCTGGATTGTATAACTAAGCTAACAAAGTTTAAAAGAATAATGATAATAAAGTCTATGTTTTAAGTTCAAGTAAACATCATTAAAAGAAACAAAAAAAAAACAAGTAGAATATGCAAGGGCAATGGAGAAGTATAATAGGGTACTATTGCTGGGTCATGGGTCCCAATGCTAATAAAAGTATACACATATATACATATTTTTCCCCACAGTGGAATTTAAAGAAGAAAAAAAAAAACAAAGGAATTCTCTTAAATTGCTTACCTTCAGTACTTCTAGAAATCTCTCTGGGTACCTGGCATAAATAATTTCTCAATTATTGTCAAAATATTTGTTATAATGATATCACACAATTCCCCTGCTTTTTTCTATTATTTAAAAATGTAAGTCGTTCTAACTATACAATCTGTCAAATTTTTGAGGAGAACAGAAGATGATTTGGGCGTTTTGGACTGTCTATACACAATAATAACAACATTTTTTCTCCCATGGTGGAATATTCAAGATATTTGCCCTTGAATATTCAAGGAATTGTGTATGTGTATATATATATAGTAAACAGCTCAAACAAGAAGTTCAGAATGGTTACATTTTTATAAATTTAAAAAGTTAATCTTGGGCTTGGAGAGGTGACTCAGCGGTTAAGAGCACAGACTGCTCTTCAAAGGTCCTGAGTTAAATTCCCAGCATCCACATGGTGGCTCACAACCATCTGTAATAGGATCTGATGCTCTCTTCTGGTGTGTCTGAAGACAACTATGATGAACTTATATAAATAATATAAACAAACATTTAAAAAAGAAGTTAATCTTGTTTTTCCATTGGTGTATATTTCTTAAGAAAGCCTGTTCTATAGGTATATCATAATTCAAAACATTAGTATTAAAAATACAATTTAACTCATAAACTAAGATATATTTTTAAAGTTGGGATTATTTATTTATTTACTTCAAAAGGTTTACTTGTTGTTTTTTTTTTTTTTTTTACTAACAATACAATATCTCCTTTCCCAGGTTCCCCTCCAAAAAAAAAAAAAAAAAAAGAAAGAAAGAAAGAAAGAAAAAAGAAAAAAGAAAAAAGAAAAGAAGAAAAAAATAAAATAAGACAAAACAAACAAAAACTAAAACAATCCCCTGTTCCCTCAACCCTCCTCCTGCTCACCAACCCACCCTTTCCTGCTTTCTGGCCCTGGCATTCCCCTACACTGGGGCATAGAACCTTCACAGGGCCAAGGGCCTCTCCTCCCATTGATGACCAACTAGGCCATCCTCTGTTATACATATGCTGCTGGAGCCATGAGTCCCCCCATGTGTACTCTTTGTTTGGTGGTTTAGTCCCTGGGAACTCTGAGGGTACTAATTAGTTCATATTGTTGTTCATCCTAAGGGGCTGCAAACCCTTCAACTCTTGGGCCCTTTCTCTAGCTCCTTCATTGGGGACCCTGTGCTCAGTCCAATGGATGGCTGTGAGCTTCTACTTCTGTATTAGTCGGGTACTGTCAGAGCCTCTCAGGAGACAGCTATCTCAGGCTCCTGTCATCCAGTACTTGTTGGCATCCACAATAGTGTCTAGATTTGATGACTGAATATGGGAAGAATTCCCAGGTGGAATAGTCTCTGGATTGTCCTTCCTTTAGTCTCTGCTCCATAGTTAGCTTCTACAACTCCTTCCATGGGTATTTTGCTCCCCCTTTTAAGAAGGAATTAAGTATCCTCACTTTGGTATTCCTTCTTCTTGAGTTTCTTATGGTTTGTGGTTTGTCCTTTGTGTATTCTGAACATCTAGGTTAAAATCCACTTATCAGAGAATGTATACCATGTGTATTCTTTTGTGATTGGGTTACCTCACTCAGGATGATATTCTTCAGGTTCATCCATTTCCCCAAGAATTTCATAAATTCATTGTTTTTAATAGCTGAGTAGTACCCCACTGTGTAGATGTACCACATTTTCTGTACCTATTCCTCTGTTGAGAGACATATGGGTTCTTTCCAGCTTCTGACTATTATAAATAAGGCTGCTGTGAACATAGTGGAGCATGTGTCCTTATTACATGTTGGAGCATCTTCTGGGTATATGCCCAGAAGTGGTATAGCTGGGTCCTCTGATAGTACTATGTCCAATTTCTGGAGGAACCACCAAGCTGATTTCTAGAGTTGTTGTACCAGCTTGCAATTCCACCAGCAATGAAGGAATACTCCTCTTTCTCCACAACCTCTCCAGCACCTGCTGTCACCTGAGTTTTTTATCCTAGCCATTCTGACTGATGTGAGGTGGAATCTCAGGGTTGTTTTGATTTGTATTTCCTTGATAATTAAGGATGTTGAACATTTCTTTAGGTGCTTCACAGCCATTTGGTATTCATCAGTTGAGAATTCTTTGTTTAGCTCTGTACCCCATTTTTTAATAGGATTATTTGTTTCTCTGGAGTCTAACTTCTTGAGTTCTTTGTATATATTGGAAATTAGTCCTTTATCAGATATAGGGTTGGTAGAGATTTTTTTCCCAATTTGTTGGTTGCTGTTTTGTCCTATTTACAGAAGCTTTGTAACTTTATGAAGCCCCATTTGTCAATTCTTAGAGCATATGCTATTGGCATTCTGTTCAGGAAATTTTTCCCTGTGCCTATGTGCTCGAGGTTCTTCCCCATTTTCTTTTCTATTAGATCTGGTTTTATGTGGAGGTCCTTGGTCCACTTGGACTTGAACTTTGTACAAGGAGAGAAGAATGGAACAATTTACCTTCTGCTACATGCTAACCTCCAGTTAAGCAGCACCATTTGTTGTCTTTTTTCCACTGGATGATTTTAGCTCCTTTGTCAAAGATCAAGTGGCCATAGGTTTGTGGGTTCATTTCTGGGTCTTCAATTCTATTCCATTGATCTACCTGCCTGTCACTGTACAAATACCATGCAGTTTTTTTTATCACAATTGCTTTGTAGTACAGCTTAAGGTCTAGGATGGTGATTCCACCAGAGGTTCCTTTATTGTTGAGAGTAGTTTTGGCTATCCTGGGTCTTTTGTTATTCCAGATGAATTTCCAAATTGCTCTTTCTAAGTTTGTGAAGAATTGAGTTGGAATTTTGATAGGGATTGCATTGAATCTGTAGATTGCTTTCAGCAAGATGGTCATTTTTACTATATTAATCCTGCCAATCCACGAGCATGGGAGATCTTTCCATCTTCTGAGATCTTCTTCAATTTCCCTCTTCAGAGACTTGAAGTTTTTGTCAAACAGATCTTTTACTTGCTTAGTTAGAGTCACACCAAAGTATTTTATATTAATTTTGACTGTTGTGATGGGTATTGTTTCCCTAATTTCTTTCTCAGCCTGTTTATCCTTTGTTTAGAGGAAGGCTACTGATTTGTTTGAGTTAATTTTATATCCAACTACTTTCCTGAAGTTGTTTATCAGTTTTAGGAGCTCTCTGGTGGAATTTTTGGGGTCACTTAAGTATACTATCATATCATCAGCAAATAGTGATAATTTGACTTGTTCCTTTCCAATTTGTGTCCCTTTGATCTCCTTTTGTTGCCTAATTGCTCTAGCTAGGACTTCAAGTACAATATTGAATAGGTAGGGAGAGAGTGGGCAGCCTTGTTTAGTTCCTGATTTTAGTGAGATTGCTTCAAGTTTCTCTCCATTTAGTTTGAAGTTGGCTACTGGTTTGCTGTATATTGCTTTTAGTATGTTTAAGTATGGGCCTTGAATTCCTGATCTTTCCAAGACTTTTATCATGAAGGGATGTTGGATTTTGTCAAATGCTTTCTCAGCATTTAATGAGATGATCATATGGTTTTTATCTTTGACTTTGTTTACATAGTGAATTACGTTAATGGATTTCCGAATATTGAAGCATCCTTGTATCTCTGGGATGAAGCCTACTTGATCATGATGGATGATCATTTTGGATTAGGATCAATTTGGATTGGATCAATTTGCAAGAATTTTATTGAGTATTTTTGCATTGATATTCATAAGGGAAGCAGGTCTGAAGTTTTCTCTCTTCGTTAGGTTTTTTGTGTGTTTTAGGAAGCAGAGTAATTGTGGCTTTGTAGAACGAATTGCATAGAGTACCTTCTGTTTCTATTTTATGGAATAGTTTGAGGAGTCTTCTTTTTTTGTCTATTATGTCTTTTTTCAAGGTCTGATAAAACTCTGCAGTAAACTCATCTGGTCGTGGGCTTTTCTGGTTGGGAGACTATTAATGACTGTTTCTATTGCATTAGCAGATATGGGACTGTTTAGATCATTGATCTGATCTTGATTTAACTTTGGTACCTGGTATCTGTCTAAAAATTGTCCATTTCATCCAGGTTTTCCAGTTTTGTTGAGTATAGGCTTTTGTAGTAGGCTCTCAT
>JADRCD010122487.1:23466-42426 GCA_019843815.1 Montemys delectorum
TATAGGCTTTTGTAGTAGGCTCTCATGATTTTTTTGGATTTACTCAGTGTCTGTTTTTATGTCTCCCTTTTCATTTCTGATCTTGTTAATTAGGATACTGTCCCTGTGCCCTCTAGTTAGTTTGGCTAAGGGTTTATCCATTTTGTTGACTTTCTCAAAGAACCAGCTCCTGTTTGGTTGATTCTTTGTATAGTTCTTTTTGTTTCTATTTGGTTGGTTTCAGCCCTGAGTCTGATTATTTCCTGCCTTTGACTCCTCTTGGGTGAATTTGCTTCTTTTTGTTCCAGAGCTTTCAGATGTGCTATCAAATTGCTGGTATATGATCTCTCCAGTTTCATTTTCAAGGCACTTAAAGCTATGAGTTTTACTCTTAGGAATGCTTTCATTATGTCCCATAAGTTTGAATATGTTGTGGCTTCATTTTCATTAAACTCTAGAAAGTCTTTAATTTCTTTATTTCTTCCTTGACCAAGTTATCATTGAGTAGAGTGTTGTTGAGCTTCCACGTGTGTATGGGCATTCTATTGTTTATGTTGTTATTGAGGAGCAACTTTAGTCCATTGTAATCTGATAGGATACAAGGAATTATTTCAATATTCCTGTATCTGTTGAGGCCTGATCTGTGACCAATTATAAGGTCAATTTTGGAGAAGGCACCATCAGGTGCTGAGAAAAAGGTATATCCTTATGTTTTAGGATAAAAAGTTCTATAGATATCTGTTAAATCCATCTGTTTCATAACTTTTGTTAGTCTTACTCTGTCTTTGTTTAGTTTCTGTTTCCATGATCTGTACATTGCAGAGAGTGGGGTGTTGAAATCTCCCACTATTATTGTGTGCAGTGCAATGTGTGCTTTGAGCTTTAGTAAAGTTTCTTTTATGAATGTAGATGCCCTTTGATTTGGAACATAGAGGTTCAGAATTGAAGGTTCCTCTTGGTAGATCATACCTTTGATGAATATGAAGTGTCCCTCCTTGTCTTTTTTGATCACTTTAGGGTGAAAGTCAATTTTATTCAATATTAGAATGGCTACTCCAGCTTTTTTATTGGGACCATTGGCTTGGAAAATTGTTTTCCAGCCTTTTATTCTGAGGTAGTGTCTGTCTTTCTCCCTCAGGTGGGTTTCCTGTATGCAACAAAATGTTGGGTCCTGTTTATTTACCCAGTCTGATAGTTTGTCGTTTTGTTGGGGAATTGAGTCCATTGATATTAATATTAAGGAAAGGTAATTGTTGCTTCCTGTTATTTTTGTTGTTAGAGTTGGAAATCTATTCATGTGGCTATCTTCTTTTAATTTTTTTGGAAAATTACATTTTTTTTTTTTTGCTTTTTCTAGGATGTAGTTTCCCTCCTTGCATTGAAGTTTTCCATTTATTACCCTTTGAAGGGCTGGATTTGTGGAAATGTATTGTGTAAATTTGGTTTTGTCATGGAATATCTTGTTTTCTCCATCTATGGTAATTGAGAGTTTTGCTGAATATAGTAGCCTAGGCTGGCATTTGTGTTCTCTTAAGGTCTGTATGACATCTGCCCAGGATCTTCTAGCTTTCATAATCTCTGGCAAGAAGTCTGGAGTAATTCTGATAGGCCTACCTTTATATGTTACTTGATCTTTTTCCCTTACTGCTTTTAATATTCTTTGTTTTGTGCATTTGGTGTTTTGAATATTATGTGGTAGGAGGAATTTCTTTTCTGGTCCAGTCTATTTGGAGTTCTATAGGCTTCTTGTATGTTCATGGGCGTCTCTTTCTTTATGTTAGGGAAGTTTTCTTCTATAATTTTGTTGAAGATATTTACTGGCCCTTTAAGTTGGAGGTCATCACTTTCTTCTATTCCTATTATCCTTAGGTTTAGTCTTCTCATTGTGTCCTGGAATTTCTGGATGTTTTGGGTTAGGAGCTTTTTGCATTTTGCATTTGCATTGACTGTTGTGTCAATGTTTTCTATGGTATCTTCTGCACCTGAGATTCTCTCTTCTATCTCTTGTATTCTATTGGTGATGCTTGCATCTATGACTCCTGATTTCTTTCCTAGGTTTTGTATCTCCAGGGTTGTCTTTCTTTATGATTTCTTAACTGTTTCTACTTCCATTTTTAGGTCCTGGATGGTTTTGTTCAGTTCATTCACCTTTTTGTTTTTGCTTTCCTGTAATTCTTTAAGAGAATTTTATGTTTCCTCTTTAAGGACCTCTACTTGTTTACTTGTGTTCTCCTGTAACTCTTTAAGGGATTTTTGTGTTTCCTCTTTAAGGGCTTGAACCTGTTTACCTGTGTTCTCCTGTATTTCTTTAAGGGAGTTATTCATGCTCTCCTTAAATTCCTTTATCACCATCATAAGATATGATTTTAGATCCTAATCTTGCTTTTCTGGTGTTCTGGGATATCCAGGACTTGCTGTGGTGGGTGTTCTAGGTTCTGAAGAAGCCAAGTATTCTTGATTTTTGTTGGTAAGATTCTTGCATTTGCCTTTTGCCATCTGTTGATCTCTGGTGTTAGATATTCTTGCTGTCTATGGCTGGAACTTGTTCCTCCTGTGGGTCTGTAAGCCTGTGTCAGCACTTCTGGGAGATCAGCTCTCCAGAGGTAAGACCTTTGTGCAGTGTGCTGTGGATCAGTTGTCCCTCCTGAGTCCTGGGGTCAGAACAAACCCTGGAGACAGGCTCTCTACTTGCATGGAAGGGGCATAGAGGTCTGTGGATCTGCAGAACCTCCTCCTAGGTGAAGAAGGAGGTAGAAAGGATCCTGTGCCATCTGCTGTGCAGCTTCTGAGGCCTGTGCCTCCTGGCTGATTCTGCCTCCTCCTGAGTCTCTGGGTTGGAGCACTCCCCGAAGGCAAGCTCTCTGCTTCACGATTTTTTTTTAAGATTTATTTATTTATTTTATGTGCATGAGTACACTATAGCTGTACAGATGGCCATGAGCCATCATGTGGCTGCTGGAAATTGAAGTGATACTGAATGTCTCAGCCTGTTTCATGACCCCTTTAGAGGGCCAATGGTCCTTTCACAGTGGTTGCCTGTCAAATATCCTGCATCTCAGATATTTACACTATGATTCAAAAAAGTACCAAATTATAGTTATGAAGTAGTAGTGAAAATAATTTTATGGTTGGATGTCACTACATTAAGAAATGTGTTAAAGTGTTGTAGTATTAAGAACGGTTTGAACCACTGGATTAGAGAATTAGGAGGTATGTATTTGTTGGAATAGGTGTGAACATATTCATTTGTAAATATGATATATATTCTTGACCCCAAATCCAGTATTTATGGGAACTATTTTCTTCAAGAAAACTAAACTCTGAGTATGGACCGACAGAAGGAAATGTATGATGACAAGTTTTAAAAAAATACATTCATAAAATAATAGTTTTATGCACATGGTTGACTTGTAACATGATGTATCTTCTTACACCGAAGGGATAATATTTATGTGCTATTTCTTTAGGTATATTAAACTCTGATATGGACTGTCAGGAGGAAATGCACATTGACACATTGGTCCTGTCATGGTGATATTTATACATAGAATCTATCCTTGTCATATTTTTACCAGACTATCAGCTTAAGATCAAAGATGACATATACACAGTGAAAAAATGTCATGATCAATTGGAAAACATCATTTCTATTTATGGAATCTTTACATAGTACCAGATAGTCAAGAACATCAGTCACAAATAGCAGAAAGTCTTGTGATTTTGAACTCTAAAATTAGGTAAATTCTTCTAAACATTCAAATATTTAACAAAACAAAGTAAATTGTATTCTAGCCTTAAGAAAATACGAGAACTCAAAAGATAGGTCAGATTGTAAATGAAGCTATCACACACATAAACTTATCTTAGAATAAGTAGGTAGCATTTGAAATGACCTTTGACAAAAAAAAATAAAAGATGAAAATTAGAGATACCCCAGGCAAGGTATTAATGTTACCTAAGAAATAAAAGATTGAAAAATCAAGGATATATAATTAAAGAGAATAATATTATATAGAACATTGCACTTATTGTGATAGTGAGAGGAAAAAAATGAAATGTCCCATATAGCTTTTAGGTCATATCCCAGTGTGATAGGAGTATTGCATAATTCTGTAGGTGGTAATGATTTCTGAAGAGGGAGATGTGTCATCAAGCCTCCTTTTGAGAAAAATTGATTCAGCTGTCAGATACTAGTTAAATAGGATCAAAGTAAGTTTAAAGGGAAGGACTTTAACTTCTTAAACAAGGTGCCTTAAGCTGGAAATAGTGGGGCTTGACTAATATACTGAGAATGAACTAGAAAAGAAGAGATGGTTGTAAAACATACAGCGCAGAGCAGGACTACATGGGTTAGCAAATGACTCGGGAGGGAAAGGAGGAGCTCATAATGGCTGGTTCCCTGCTTGGATGACTAGGGAATGTGATATTAGAAGAGAAATAGGAATTGGGAATGATCATCTATTCTGGCATTTGAACAGATTTAGCAGGCTAGATTCTGAGGGTGACTGCTTAAAACATGCTTTTGAAAATGATGGCTAGAGTTCTCCAGAGGGAAAGAGAAAGGCAGGAGGATTTCGGAGTTTTCGTGTAAAATAATCTTAGTGTGAAGGAAGGGGGACCTCTGTAGCTCATTTCATGGTAGAAACAGATATTACTTGAGCTGCCATCCTTTCCCCACATCTGCCAAACAGCTGTCTTTCTTGAGTTTGAACATGGAGTCTCTGACATCTTGAGTCAGAAATCCCTATTTACATAATTCAGTTAGAATTATCATTTTCCCTGAACTTTATTTTTTTTTCTTTGAGCCTAGTTCTTAGGACCCTATTCTAGGGTAATTATAGTCTCTCTTTCTCACAAAAACTCTGGTCTCATTTTAAAAGCTATAAATCCTTGTTCAGGCTCAGCCTACTTTTTTAGTAAAACTGTGTCCATAAGTGGTGCTTGGAGGCAATGCATTATCTCTGGGTCTAGTTTTGGTTGTGCTTCTTTTTAGACATATTTTTTAACAAACATAAATGCATTCACTGTACACTCCAAAAAAAACTTGCCCTAGGGTCTCATCAGACATACAGAATTCAATTAAATAATTCTGACATCAGTATGATCTTCCTATAGAAAGAGGCTCTGAAGTGTGTCTCTCACTTGCCACATTTAGTTTTTCCTGTGTTTCTATGATTTTATGATCTAATTGGAACACTGGTTATGTGAAATGCTTTTTTTTTTCATTTCTCTGTCTTTATCCTAATAACATGGAGAAGAATCAAACAAAATAGTTCCTCAGTCTGGACACTGTGATTGTTTTTAAATTATCTTAGTTAAAATGAGTTTGAATACACAACACAGCTAACTAACTCACAGCTAGCATGCTGCTGCTGCTGTGAATTGATCTATGTAAAAATAGTCTCTCTTTTGTTGTGATTAAATTTTAACTTCCTGTAATTGACCATAATGCTAGCAGAATCATTTAGATCTTACATAAATCATATTTATTGGGCTCTTTTGTTTCCATCTGCATAATTGTTCACAATATATAACTTATATTTCAGATAAATACATGAACTAGTAATAGTCTCTTACTCTTTTTAGTAAGTTGCCAAATGTATGGGAAACAACGGGAGAGCATATTCATAGAAACCTTATAGGTAAAAAAACTATTTTTTCCAACACAATATCTTTATAGATTATTTGGGAATTACATAAAATGCAGCCTGATCACATTTGATTAACATTCATACCAGGTCCACCCTCCCATCCTTGTGCCTCTCTACAAAACATATGCCAAGTTTAATTTGTATTGCACATATACTCTTTGCACCATGGTCAAAACTCCCAGTGACTGCTAGTCCCTTAGATAGCTGAGTCTTTTCCAATCCCCACATCAAAACCCATCAACTGTGAAGAGCTATACTTCAGCATCTTTATCACAGTATTAAAGGACTCTCATCAATGACTTCCTATATAGACTGTTTCTTTTTTAGGAGTTTGTCTCAGAAGCCTTCAATGTCTCTTATTCTCAATTGTGAGTCTTCAGACATCAATATCACTGCAAAAGAAGTTTCTATATCCATAACGGACACCAGTATCACAAATCATGTACTTTTACATGGTTTCTGGCAGCAGCTAATTTCAGTAAAAATGAAGCCATTGTTTTATTAAAAAATGTATTATATGAAATAATATTTTGATGTTAAGGAGCTTGGATTCTGTGGGAGATTTGTTTTGATGTGTGTGTGTGTGTGCGCGCGCGTACATGTGTGTGTTTGTGATATGTGTTTATGTGTACACATATGTACAATTCTATCATGGTTAATGTGGGTATATTTATGTGTGCATTTCCGCACATGTGTACATATGTGTGGAGGCAATTGATTAAGGAAATATCTTATGTTCTGAGACAGACTCCCTCACTGAATCTAGAACTCACTGATTTAGCTAGACTTCCTGAGCAATGAGCTCCAGGGATCTGTTTGTCACTGCTTCCTCAATGCTGGGATTCTATATGTGTGATACCAGATTTGGAGTTTATACATTTGCTGGGAATACAAACTCAGGTCCACATGTTTGTTCAAGAAGCCCTTTATCAACTGTTCCATATCTCCTGCCCTTAAAATATGGAATTTTTCAAAGAGTGATTGGATTTAAAAATATCACATCATTTATAATTTATCTACCTTGTCTGGGTGTATTTTAATTGTTTAATATTGATATTAATGTCTTCTTCCTGGAAATATGGTGAGAATTTAGAAGATGTCATACATGAAATGCTTAGAATTTCATAGGCTACATAAGTTTTCAGTTGATTTTTTTCAATGAAGTTTAATTGCATAGTAAAAATACCTACCATCTTATGCTCTTTGCACTCATTTTCATATTGGAAAAATGGTATAAACACTTCACTAGAGAAAAAGGTTCCCATGTTTATTTTTGAAAATTCTGTTTTCTTCATAAAATGAACTTGATTATTCTACAGCACTTCTCTATAGCAGCAGCAACACTTGTTCATTTCAAAAGATTTAGCATAGAACTCAGGGTTGTTCACAATTGTAAATTTATGCCTGGCTAATCCTGACCTACTGTTATCTTTGGCCTTCACCATCTATACTTGTTTATGAAGATTGTTCTGTTGCCCATTTCTTATGATTTAATACAAGTAATGACATGAGATGAGATGCTGAAACCTTTAACTTCTCCATTTGCTCAATCTTATATGAAATATTTAATGTACTACTTTTTTACAAAAGAAGTAAGATAATTTTATTTCAAGCAAAGTGATAGCACACATTATGGAGGGACATGCTATCAAGATTGATGGCAGGTTCTGTGAGTGAAAATATCCAAGGGCTTTAAGGTGATATGTTATCTGTGCCTTGAGTTCTTAATTTTCTTGCATTTTTCATTTCTATTGTTAAAATTAGTTTACTTCAAATGAGTTGGTAATTTCTGAAGACAGATATAAGAATATCTATATGCATTTTATACTCACATGTCATTTATTGAAAAATATAGATTTTTTTTTTTAAATTGCTGGCTGCTAACTCCAGCATCCGTAGTTTCCTAACAATAATAGTAGCTGTTCTCAGATCTTTCCCATGATTTTTGTTCAGGATCCTCATTTTTTTTCAGGATAAATTGTTTTCTTTACTTTGATTTGAATGATATGATCATTCCCTTATTTCCTTTGGAATATTATTTGTCCGGAGTGTCTGTGATCCTATATAAAGGGGAACTCCTGTAGAGACTATTTCTATTAACCTAAGCAGGAATCTAAAGTGTAACCACTCTGGGAATCACTATAAATTAAATCAAATTCATAGCTTGGGGTTTTGGGGTCTATCCAAGTAATAAGAATGTGTGCTATAAATCTACCTTAAGGATATGTATTAGGTGGAGAGGGTCAGGTTTAGTTATGCTTCCTCATTTCCTTCTAGAGGAGGCATTCCTTAGCTTTGTAGTTGAGATCCTTCTAATTTGAGATTTGACTAGGCCCTCTTTCTTTACTGTTTAACCCCATCTGTAACCCTGCATTACCATTATATAATTTCAGGCCACTGAAATTTCCACAATCAATAAACACTCTTAAGGAAACTGCTTTCAGCTGGGCACTTAACTCTGACATCTATCTTTAACAACAAAAAATTTAAATAAATGAAAATTTAGCAAAAGAATCTAACTGTCTTGGAAACTAATGGATAATTTAAGATACCAGCCTGGACTGTTTGCTTATCTTTAGTGGGAGAGTTTGCATAAATAAATTTAGCTTAAATTATTACTATAACTAGATGTTGTAGGATATATTTTTCTGTGAAGATTCACCACCATATCCCCTCTTTAACATCATATTTCTTGACATAATTCTTCTTTCTGACCACACACACTAGAAGTCTGATTTTCCCTTTCCATTTGAACATATTGTTCTGTTTGAAGAGGGCATAGCTGAGCAGCACATATCATGGCTGAGAGGAAAGAGTGAACATGGAATTCAAGTATTAGACTTCTTTTTACTTTATTTCTCCTGATAGTCTATAACATACTGTTGCCCATATTCAGAGTAGGTCTCCCTCCAGTAACTCATCCCAGGAAATGCCCTCACAGACCCATGAAGATATATGCCTCCCCATCATACTAGGGGTTAATAAATTCAGCAAAGTTGAAAATGAACAACTAGCTACTAGATGTCCAACTCCTGTCCATTTGACTCTTAAATATATTTCATGTTATACCATAAAATTCTGGAACCTCAACTACTAGTGCCTATCTTACAATATCAAATAAATTTAGTCTCTCAAAGAGTCTCCATTGTTGTAACAGTTCAAAATTTGTTTGAAAGTCCAAATTTAGTGTCTCCTCTGGAACTCAAGGCAATCTTTTAGCTATGAGACAAGTCATATATTTCCTAATACAGTTTGAACAGAATAAACACTCCCATTCCAAAAGTGAGAAGTGAGTGGTGGCTTAGAAAGTCGGAATAGTACCAAAGCATGATGGGAATAAATACTGAAAATTATTTTATCTTTTAGCCCTATGGCATTAGATACATAAAAACCTCATCATGTGTGTTCTACTAGGTTTGGGAATGTATTCCCCTGTGGTTTTGGCAGTTTTAGCCCAAACGATTTGTCTCTTGTGATGTTGCAATCCATTGTCTGTGATGACTTTGGTAGATCATTTACTTTACTGTCATCTGTAACATTCCAGGGGTTCTCTTACACTATTAACTGTATTTCTTAAGTACATGTATTATCTTTTCAAAAGCCACCCAAAGGAGTTCTCACTCTACTCTACATTGTCTTGTCTCAAGATTTCCTTAAGAACTAGGTGAAATCTTCCTTTACTATGAAACTTTTTCATTTTTGCATACCTGCAAAACTAGCACATGTTAAAATTTGATTTGTGTTGTAAAAATATTAAGAAATGGGTCCTTCCATATGTTATTAGGTCAATAGGTTTCTCAGTCCTATTAAAAGGATTAATGGTGTTTCAGAATGAAAAGAATGGGTTCAATCCAATTTTCCTCTCTATTATTAGACATGTTTTTGAGAGGCCTCACTTTCCTTTCACACCTGACATATCATGGAAACTCTTACTAAATGAAAAGATATCATACCCTTGAACTTCCAAACATTCATGATCTTTATCCTAAGAATGCCTCCTATTTATAAATTACCCAGCCTCTTGCATTTGTCCTAGCTGTGTTTCTATTGCTGAGATAAACACTCTGACCAAAAGCAATGAGGGGAAGTCAAAGCAGGAATTGAGGTAGGAACTAAATCAGAGACCAAGGAGGAATGCTGCTTACTGGCCTGCTCTCCATCTTTTTACTTGGTCAACTTTTATACAGACCTCAAGACTACCCGCCCAGGGGTGTCATAACCTGCAGTTGACTGGGAATTCCCAAAATCACAATTAATGAAGAAAATGTCCTAGATAGTTGTTTACACTCAATATGATGGAAGCGTAGTCTCCATTGAAATTTCTCCTTCCAAAAATTCTGTCTTGTGTCAAGATGACAAAATACTAATCAGGACAGCATTAAAACATAACCGCAGAAAATAAATTTACATGTGTATAAATTTCTTTCCTTGTTTTGACTAAGAGCAATTTAAAGGATTAATGGTTTAGTTTGGATTACAATTCAGAGGGTTGCATTCCATCATGGTAAAGAAAGCATGGCTTTGTTTCTAACACTGACCAGGAGGTAGCAAATGATGAGTGCTAATGATTGCCTCTTTTTCCTCTTTTTAAACATGATTTTATTTTTATTTTTATTTTTATTTTTATTTTTATGTGCATTGATGTTTCGCCTGCATGAATCTATGATGATGCCAGGTCCCCTGCAGCTAGAATTGCAGACAGTTGTGAGCTGTCATATGGATGCTAGGAATTGAACCCCAGTCCTCTGGATGAGTAGCGAGTACTCTTAACCACTGAGCCATCTTTCTTGTGCTCCCTTTTTCCAGTTTTTATTGCATGCAAGACCCCATCACATGGGATACTGCTTTCAATATTCAAGGTGTATTTTCCATCCTTAGTCAAGCATTTCCAGAATCACCTTCATAGATATGCCAATTTTTCTCATTAATTACCTAAATATTTATCAATCCAATTGACAATCAAAATTAAAAAGTACAAGTGGACCCTTGTCAATCTGATATCTTGAAGTTTTCCTTTTGAGCCTTACCCTGTAATTGACTGAGCTGTTTTTCCAGGCCTCCTCATAGTATCTGAACACATCACTTTAAAAAATAATATTCTACTCCTGGTTGCAATGGATTCATAAATACAATTAAAAACACATTTGTCCTATTTTCAAAACTCACTATTGTCTTCACTGTTTAAAAAAGTTACCATGTCTTAGCTATTCAACCCCCAAGGTCTCTCCTGACTCAAAAGAATCAAAGCAATGCCAAAATATAGCAATGTGAACAGAGCAGCTTGTAGATCTATACATGGAGTCTGGGACTCTTGTACCTTTATCTGGGTTTCAACAGTGTTAGGTGATCTGTGCATCCATTTATGGTGCCTGAAGCAGACATAGCATTTTTATAAGACTGTCTCTACTCCATGCCTAAAATTAGCTTCTAACTTTCTCATACTACTGGCATCTGCAACAGTGTGTTTTCTCCATTGATAACAAGGCTTCATTGTCAAAGCTCCAGGCAACAATCCTTCAAAGATTTCTTACAGGCAATCAGACATTGTCATATATTGTTTACTCATTATAACTTTCTGGCACATTAGTGAAAACTCCCAAAACCCAGTAATGTGGTTGCTTTTATATGCTTAAAATGCAAAGTCATGTGAACCATGTCATTAAGTTAACCTGACAGCTCAATATATATATAATCTAACTTTCTGTAATATTCTTGTTTCTGAACCTCTGAACCTGGGAAAACACTTCTTCCTATAGTTGTTAAGGAGGACATTCCTGTCATTTGGAGGCATACTTATTTCAGTATGTATCCTTTCACAGAAATTTACACTTTCATACAGTTGGAGCAAATTTACTAATCTTTTTAACAACTACAGATACTTTATCAGTATCCACCTTTCCTTCAACTTCTTCAACAAACTATACATTTTTCTAACTTGGTTACTGTCCTTTCTCAGTATAAACTTGAATAAGAGTAATGAACAATAACCATTCCTTAGCTTCAAGGTAATTCTGCCTTGAAATTTATTCTACTAAAAATGCTTTATTAAAGTTCTCAAGAGAATCAGAATGTAGTTACATTCCAAAATTGTACTATGAATGACTTCTAGTCCAATTTCTAACCTGTAGACTTTATTCTCTACCACAATCTTGGGAGGTGGAATTCCCTGACTTTATTACTACCAGTGTTCTTATCTAACAAACTTCTACAATGGCCTATCAAGTTCTCCTAAAGGAGTCCAGGACTTCTCTAGCTTTACTCCTCTGATAAGAGGGCTTATCCCTGGGAGTAGTCAATCTCCTCCTACCAGTGCCTATCCCATAGTTCATTATCTAGGAGTGGGATTCTGTGAAAAATTTTCCTTCCATATTAACATGTCCATTGATATTGCTATTCTTCAGGTCTTGTTTATGCAGCCATTTCTAGGAGCAATGACTGTTGCATGGCAGAATTCCTAGTATTATGGCTCTTACAATGTTTTAGGACCCTCTTCCATAGTGTTCCCTGAGTTCTATATGCAGGAGCTGTGATGTATATGTTGGGTTAGGGTTTCCCCCAGCTCATTGATCTCTACATCATGATCAATTGTGGGTTTTTATGATAGTCTCCATTTGCTATAAAGAGAAGCTTTTTTTGATGATAGATGGTAAATATACTTGTCTGTGGATATAAGGATAAAATTTAGAATATAGTAAGAGCACAATAGTAAGTTATGTTAATCTATCAAACTGGCATTAGTAGGTTATTTTATAAGGCCCATGACCTCACTAGCTGAGATAAACTATGTTTTCAATACCTGGCATTATTTCCCTCCTGTTAAATATGTCTTAAATTCAATTTGACAGCTGTTAGTTGCCACCACCATGTGGGTGCCATTTATTATACCTTTATGTATATTTTGCCATGACAGTAATTATTGAAGTTCATTGGGTGCATAGGTGATGCAACAAGCCAAGCTTGTTTAATTCCTTCCCTCTCCTGGCAGCTTGTGTAGTATTTTCTGAAACAGTTGAGGCTACAAAATAAGGAAGAGACATTCAGATCAGATCCAGATTGAGTCACCTGAGTCTTGTGTACTAAATGTGGAATGTCTCCAGCAAAGTGGCCCAACCTCAGGCCCTGAGAGAGAATACCTATAATCTTTATTAGTTTTGGAGTTACTCAGAATTCTATGATCAAACTTTGAATGGTACCTCATGGCTGGTACTTCTATGTCTATAGTTCTTATGAGGAGTCATTGTCATACCAAATGTCTTGATTGTTATATGTAAATGAAAATATATAAACATATGCATATATTTATATACATATATTACATTAATAATGTGGTATCGTATGCCAATATGGATATAAATATATATTCGTATACATATGTATTTAGGAAAATTTAAAATTATACATATATATAAAACTCCTTGAGTCTATATTAAACAAATTTGGTGTTATTTGTCTGTCTATCTCTTATGTGTTGACCTCCTTCTCCTTTACCCAGTTGGAGCCCCATCCCTGTTAATCTGTTTCCCCCTACAAATAATTGCATCCTGTTACTCTATTATCTAGCCTCCTCCCACACCGATGGTCCCTTTATATTTTCCTGGTTTCTGTTTTAACTCCATCTTGTTTGCTCACAGCTGATATTTATTTCCTTGACACTTTTTTGAGTCTGTATTTCTCTGTATTCTGGACATTAATTCTTTGTAAAATATAGAATTGGCAAACGGTTCTATCTTGCAGCTCACATTCTCATTTCCTTTTTTTATTTAATGTGGTACCATCCATATTTCTCAGTTATGTCTCTGCTGGAAAACCCTCATCTATATATTAGAATGTGTACCTCTTTAAAGCCCTACATGTTTCTTAATTTATTTAATCAAGATAATCAAGAGTAACCATCATAAAATAATGTTATTTTCATATTCCTTTCTCTGACCATTGTTTCTCACATCCCGTATGTTAATATTGACAATGACAGAAGATAAAAATCCTCAACATATATAGATAATATGAAAAATTATAATTCTTCAATTCTAGTTTTCTGAATTAATTAATTAATTAATTTATTTATTTATTTTGGTTTTTTGAGACAGGATTTCTCTGTATAGGCCTGGCTGTCCTGGAACTCACTCTGTACACCATGCTGGCCTCAAACTCAGAAATTTGCCTGCCTCTGCTTCCCAAGGGCTGAGATTAAAGGCATGTGCCACCACCACCTGAATTTTTTTTAAAAGATGTATTTATTTATTATATGTAAGTACACTGTAGCTGTGTTTAGGCACACAAGAAGAGGGTATCAGATCTCATTATGCTTGGTTGGGAGCTATCATGTGGTTGCATGGGATTTAAACTCAGGACCTTCAGAAGAACAGTCAGTGCTCTTAACCGCTGAGCCATCTCTCCAGCAAGTTAGCTTATTTTTAATGGTTGCTCAGCCATTACTGTTTATTAATGTTATCTTCCTCTGTTCCTGAGCATTAGAAAATGTTCTTATTAATACTTTTTTTGTTTTTGTGAATTGAGCATAAGTACGTTATTTCACTCTTCCCTCCAACCACTCCATATATAACAGGTTTCCTTTGCTCTCTTTCATATGTGTGGCCTCATTTTCTGTAACTGTTATTACACATATTATATGTGAATATATATGTATATATACATATATATTCATAAATAAATACACCTTGCTTAGTTCATATAATATTATTTCAAAGTATGTTTCCAGGGCTGCCGTGGGGCATTAAATAAGCAGTTGGTGTGTTTTTCCTTGAGAAAGACTATTTCTCCAGTTCTTTGCATTCCTTAGTTGTCTGCAGTTCTTTACCTAGAGTAGAGTCCTTATGAACATATTCCCTTCCGTGTTTGCATGTCTAATTGTGGGGTCCTTGTTTCTGTAGTGTTTAGTAGCCATGGTAGGAAGACTTCATGGTCATTGCTTCTCTTATGTTTCTAGAAGACACAATCTCATAGCAAATATTCTGTTCCTCTGACTCTTAAAAACCTTTTGGCTTCCTCTGGTATGATGATCCCTGAACCTTCAGTTTAGGAATTTTACTGTAGATTTATCACTTAGAACTGGGCTCCATGACTCTCAATTTTAATTGGGTGTGATTTTCTGTAATTGGCTTTTGTCTGTTATAAGAGATATTTTCTTGAGGGGGACAGGTAAAAACTGCACTTTTCTACAAAAAATGATTAATATTTAAAATGTAGTCAGAGATAGTTCTGATTGAATGAAGTGGTGATTGTAAAATCTTTTCCAGAAAACAGGACTTAACTAGCCCCAGGTATTTGGCTAGGTTTCTAGTATTGCTCACGAGCATCACCTTGTTTATCAGGTTTTTATTTTGTATCTTGGTTTTATATAGATAATTTTCATTACCATGAGTCCCACCATGTGTACTCTTTGGTGGGTGGTTTAATCCCTGAGAGCTCTGAGGTTACTGGTTAGTTCATATTGTTGTTCCTCCTAAGGGGCTGCAAACCCTTCAGCTCCTTGGGTCCATTCTCTAGCTCCTTCATTGGGGAGCCTGTACTCAGTCCAATGGATGGCTGTGAGCATTTACTTCTGTATTAGTCAGGTACTGTCAGATCCTCTCAGGAGATAGCTGTATCAGGCTCTTGTCAGCCAGCAATTGCTGGCATTCTCAATAGTGTCTGGGTTTGATGATTGAATATGGGAAGGATTGCCAGGTGGAGCAGTCTCTGGATTGTCCTTCCTTCAGTCTCTGCTCCCTAGTTAGTCTCTACAACTCTTCCATGGGTATTTTGTTCCCCCTTTTAATCCACACTTTGGTCTTCCTTATTCTTGAGTTTCTTGTGGTTTGTGGATTGTATTCTGGGTATCCCGAGCTTCTGGAATAATATCCACTTATCAGAGAGTACATACCATGTCTATTCTTTTGTGATTGGGTTACCTCACTCAAGATGATGTTCTCCAAATCCATCTATTTCCCTAAGAATTTCATAAATTCATTGTTTTTAATACCTGAGTACTCCATTGTGTAGATATACCACATTTTCTGTATCCATTCCTCTGCTGATGGACATCTGGGTTCTTTCCAGCTTCTGGCTATTATAAATAAGCCTGCTATGAACATAGTAGTGCATGTGTCCTTATTACATGTCGGAGCTTCTTCTGAATATATGCCCAGGAGTGGTATAGCTGGGTTCTAAGGTAGTACTATGTCCAGTTTCCTGATGAACCACCAAACTGATTCCAAAGTGGTTGTACCAGCTTGCAATTCTACCAGCAACGGAGGAATGTCTGCTTTCTCCACATCCTCTCTACCATCTACTATCACCTGATTTTTTGATCTTAGTCATTATGACTGGTTTAATATGGAATCTCAGTGTTGTTTTGATTTGCATTTCCCTGATAACTAAAGATGTTGAACATTTCTTTAGGTGCTTCTCAGCCATTTGGTATTCCTCAGTTGAGAATTCTTCGTTTTGCTCTATACCCTATTTTTAATAGGGTTATTTGATTCTCTGGAGTCTAACTTCTTGAGTTCTTTGTATACATTGGATATTAACCCTCTATCAGATATAGGATTAGTAAAGATCTTTTCCCAATCTGTTGGTTGCCATTTTGTCCTATTAACAGTGTCCTTTGCTTTACAAAAGTTTTGTAATTTTATGAGGTCCCATTTGTTAATTCTTGATCTTAGAACATAAGCTATTGGTGTTCTGTTAAGGAAAATTTACCCTGTGCCTATATGCTCCAGGCTCTTCCCCAATTTCTTTTCTATTAGTTTCAATGAATCTGGTTTTATATGTGGGACCAGCCAGGAAACACAGGCTGCAGAAGCAGCAGAGCAACTGGGACAGGGTTCTTCCTACATCCATCTGCACAGAGGAGGGAAGGCTGATCCACACCCCACTGTGCACAGTACTTAACAGGAGAGAGTTGGTCTCCCAGGAGTGCTGACAAAGGCTTACAGACCCACTGACAGATACTGTCTTAATCTTTCAAAATGCTTGCATTTTTTTTTTTTTTTGCAGTGAGTTCTGGGATGTCAACAGAACAGATGTGGGCAGCAGAGCATATATACTGTTTGATTTAGGCCTAGTGGTTAGATATAGCTTAGGTGGAATAAAGTCAGATAGATACAGTGACTTGAATGGTGAGCAGGCTGTTTCCTGTTTCACACTTGGAGCTAGATATGGAGGATGGAGTGGGTATGTATGAGTAGTAGAGAATCAGATGGACTCACTTGGCTAGTCCCTGGAAAAGGCTAAATATGCTCTGGTTGGGTGAAGATATTTGATATGGTGTAAGAATGCTGGACAGATAGATCACATACTGATAGAAGCCTATAGGTTGGTAGCAGCACAATTAGCGGTGGTCAGACTAGGCTGGGGCACTGTATTTGGGACTTTATGTGAGGGGTTGTAAATAATATGTGTAGGGGAGGATCAGGCAGGCAATCGTCTATACCTTTGAGAAATAGGATATATTTCTTACATGTATTTTTATTAGAATCATTAGAGAAAAATATAAATATTTAATTAGCATGTCTATTTCATAGACAAAGTTTTGAATCATAAATATAATTAATAAATGATATTTTGTAAAGATTCTGCCAATATTTTCTATGATATACATTTCATTGTGGTATTTATACTAAGGTTATGAATCAATCTGATATCATTTTTATATTTTATACAAGAGCAAACTTTTTAGATTTTATACGTAAGGACAAAAATTTATATTTTATACACGAGTGTAAGCTTGAACCCTACACAACAACTCTGACAAACCCTTTATTATTATCAGTTAAATTTCCTTAAACATGTGTATATTTCAAATATTCTGTACTGATTACATCAAAGAAATGTTTGTGGCATAAGGTTATCAAGAACTAGAAAAGTAGTCCTCAGTAATGTGTTTTGGCAAAGTGACCAAAGGACTAATAAAAATGGTACTCATTATCAAGGTTTCAACAACTGAGTCTACTACTTTTCTGCAGTACAGAAAATGTTGAAATATAAATTAAGGTGGTGAAAAGAATGATGAATGTAATGATTAACTGGAGCTTTGGATTCAGGAAAATGATTACTGTACAGCAGTAACATGTATTAGGGCAGAAAACTAAAAATAATCTATTTTTCTATGTTCTTATATGAGGCTTCTCACACAAAAGATGGATAAATATGAAAAAGGGAACTAAGGTTTTAATTAATTCATAAGTGTATCTCTCATAAGCATGTGTACCTGAATAAAAATCCTTGGTGTGTAAATATGTACCTATAATCCCAGTGTTAAAGAAATAGAGACAGGAAGACCCAGGTGCACACTAGCCAGTAAGCCTTACTTAACTGATAAACTCCAGGTCAGTGGAAGCTCTGCTTCTAAATGAGGTATACAGTTTTATTGGTGATGAAATATGAGATTTTCCTCTGGATCTCCGCCCCCCTCTCTCTCACACACACACACACTCACAGGCAAGCACATGCATCAAAGGACACATACATGCAAATATGTGTGTGTATATACATATATATGTATATGTATATATATGAAAATGAGAAGAGGCAAGAAAAGTTTACAAAAATGTATATTTTATATGTAAGTGATGAATACCAAAGAAATATTGCTTATATTTCTGGAGTAAACTAAAAACAAAGAGAAGTAGTATAGGGAAGACAAGATGTGGTGTGACAGGTAAATTATGATAAGCAATACTAAGACTTATTCTTTTTCCATCAATAAGAATTGCTTGTGATTTTGTAATATTTTTCCTGGTATGGATAAAGTAATGTCTTTATACTGAAGATTTCTAAATAACATTTGAATTGCATTGTAAGATCTAAACTTCTCTGGTGCCAGACTCCTCCTCTGTCTGATGATTCTTAAATATTCACCTTAAAATAGTATTTATCCTGAAAAGACATATTTTAGAATGGACCATTCTCTCATATAGTCATATTTTGGAGTGACATTTTAATATTCTAGAATTTTAATAAGCAATCTCATACAAACATAAAAATGAAGGTAATCTAAAAGATCTCTAAGTGGGACATAACAAGTAGAATACATAACTTAATAAGAAATCTGAATCATAATATTTTTTATCATTGTCAGATAAATGTCCCTAAATACATTTGTGCTTCTCATGAACTCTACTAATAATGCCTAGGAAATACCACTGGCATAAGACTATAACCAACAACTAACATTGTAATCCCTTTTGGTTGGAAGAGTGTCAGAATAAAATCTATTTAATAAATGGAGACATGATGACCAAAGTTAAAATGAGTATAATGTAAATAGCTAAGCTAATTGACCATTACTATTTTTAAATTTTTATTTCAAGTTGTGCAAAATACTTTT
>JADRCD010122489.1:0-22677 GCA_019843815.1 Montemys delectorum
TGGAATATCTTGTTTTCTCCATCTATGGTAATTGAGAGTTTTGCTAGATATAGTAGCCTGGGCTGGCATTTATGTTCTTGTAGGGTCTGTATGACATCTGCCCAGGATCTTCTAGCTTTCATAGTCTCTGGTGAGAAGTCTGGTGTAATTCTGATAGGCCTGCCTTTATATGTTACTTGACCTTTTTCCCTTACCGCTTTTAAAATTCTTTCTTTGTTTAGTGCATTTGGTGTTTTGATTATTATGTGTCAGGAGGAATTTCTTTTCTGGTCCAGTCTATTTGGGGTTCTGTAGGCTTCATGTATGTTCATGGGCACCTCTTTCTTTCGGTTAGGGAATTTTTCTTCTATAATTTTGTTGAAGATATTTGCTGGCCCATTACATTGGGAATCTTCACTCTCTTCTATACCTATTATCCTTAGGTTTGGTCTTCTCATTGAGTCCTGGATTTCCTGAATGTTTTGGATTAGGAGCTTTTTGCTTTTTGCATTTTCTTTGACTGTTGTGTCAATGTTTTCTATGGTGTCTTCTGTCCCTGAGATTCTCTCTTCTATCTCTTGTATTCTGTTGGTGATGTTAGCATCTATGATTCCTGATTTCTTTCCTAGGTTTTGTATCACCAGGGTTGTCTCTCTTTCTGCTTTCTTTATTGTTTCTATTTCCACTTTTAGATTCTGGATGGTTTTGCTCATTTCCTTCACCTGTTTGATTGTGTTTTCCTGAAGATCTTTAAGGGATTTTTGTGTTTCCTTTTGAAGGGCTTCTAGTTGTTTACCTATGTTCTCTTGTATTTCTTTGAGGGTGCTATTTATGTCTTTCTTAAAGTCCTGTATCATCACCATGAGAAAGATCTGAATCTTGCTTTTCCGGTGTAATGGTGTGTCCAGGACTTGCTATGGTGGGAGAATTAGGTTCTGATGATGCCAAGTGACCTTGGTTTGTGTTGTTTATTTTCTTACGCTTCCCCCCCCCCCCCAGCCATCTGGATATCTCTAGTGCTACCTGCCCTTGCTAAATCTGACTGGAGCCTGTCCTTCCTGTGATCCTGGTTGTGTCAAAACTCCTCAGAGTCAAGCTGTGTATGGGATCCTGTGATTCTGGGATCCTGTGATCCTTGTTAGGTCACCTGGGAGTGGAGCTCCCTTTGGGAGTTTTGGGACTGGCTGCAGAGCTTGCGTCCAAGGTCTGTTCAGGACACCAACCCAGACAGACTCGAAGGAACCTGAGTCACTGGGCTGGTGGAGTTCCTGTGTGCCTGGTCCAGCTGATCCCATTTACTCCCAGTGTTGGGACAGATGTTAGTTCCTCCTTACCTCTAATCCTGGGTGTGTCAGGGTTCAAGGGAGTGGATCTTCCTCTGGGTGTTGTGGGACTGGCTGTGGAGCTTTCTCCCAAGGTCTACTCTGGACACCAGCCCAGACAGACCTGAAGTAACCCTAGTCACTGGACTGGTGGATTTCCTGTGTGCCTGGTCCCGCTGGTCCCAGTTACTCCCTGTGTTGGGACAGATGTTGGTTCCTCCTACCTCTGATTCTGGGTGTGTCAGAGTGCCTAGGAGTGGATCTTCCTCTCGAACATTTTTAATTTTTAAGTTTGGAATAATGTTAGGTTTAAAGAAACATGCCTCTAGACTCCACTCTCTTGGTTTTGGCAATGCTGTGTTGCCTTGATGCCAGTTACTGATAACCGTGCAGGCAAAATGGCAAGGACAAAGCACTGATCAATGCTCAGCTATGTGAACAGCCAGTCTACTCACTTTGAGAAATACCCCTCCTGAGTGAGGTAACCCAATCACAAAAGAACACACATGGTATGCATTCTCTGATAAGCGGTTATTAGCCCAGAAGTTCGGAATACAGGAAGAACGAAACACAAACCACAAGAAACCTAAGAAGAAGGAAGACCAAAAGGTGGACATTTCATTCCTTCTTAAAAAGAGGAATCAAATACCAACAGAAGGAGTGGCAGAGATTAACTATGGAGCAGAGACTGAAGGAAGGACAAGCATATAGCTATCTCCTGAGAGGCTCTGACAATACCTGACTAATACAGATGTAGAGGCTCACAGCCATTCATTGAACTGAGTACACTGTCCCCAATGAAGGAGTTAGAGAAAGGTTCTATGGAGCTGAAGGGTTTGCAGCCCCTTAGGATGAACAACAATTACTAACTAGTACTGTCAGAGCTCCCAGGGACCCAACCACCAATCAAGGACTATGCATGGTGGGACTGAATGTTCTGGCAGCATGTGTATAGTAGAGGATTGAAAATTCGATCATCAATAGGAGGAAAGGACCTCGGCTTTGTGAAGGTTTTGTGCCCCAGTGTAGGGGAATGCCAGGGCCAATAAGTGGGAGAAGGTAGGGTGGCAGGCATGGGGAGGGGGGAGGCAACAGGGGTTTGTTCTTGTTGTTTTTGTTTGTTTGTTTGCTTTTTGGAGGGGAACCTGGGAAAGGAAAAATTTACATGTAAATAAAGAAAATATCTAATAAAAAAAAGAAAAAAAACAAAAACAAAAAAACAAAAAACAAAAAACAAAAAAAAAAAAAAGAAAGAAAGAAATACCCCTCACACGGGAACCAGGGTTAGGAGGGGAGATAAACGTGTAACTAAGGGGCGGTACAAAATTTAGCTGCTTTTTATCCATGATTCAAAATGTCACAATGCACCTCACTATCTTATATGATTAGTATATGCTGATTAAAAAGTTATGTCAAAACCTCACTTCCTTCTCTCACAGTTGGGAAGAAGTGTCCTTCCCCTGAAACCTCATATGGGCACTTTGACCTCACCTATCCACTCCACCCATTGCATCTCCATACTCAGCTGCCCCTGTACTTAAAGGCCAACATAAAATATGACAGTTCCCTATAACACCATTCTTTAAGGCTCATCATGCTTTTGTATCTGCACCACATTCCTCCCCAGACAACTCCAGCCTAAAATATTATGCTGAGCGATGAATATGTGTTCTCCAGGTGAGGTGTGCTGCTAGTAATTAAACAGTATTAATTCCATCAGCTTTGATTTACATTCTGAGCTCTCAGTAATAAGGCTCAGCATTCTATTTTCTTTTTGACCAGCTCAGAATAATAGAGTTGGTGTTTAAGGATTATCATATAAATCTGTTTTTTTTTTTTTTGGTCAGTCAGCATTGGAGAATTTTTTTTTCAGTATATTACAAATGTATTCATTATTTTCAAGTTCCTAAAAATAATTAGAAGCTACAGGCCAAACACAAATTCCCAAGACATAAAAACATGACTAGCAGTCTACTGCCAAACACAGGGGTTGCCAACTTGTTGGTTTGAGGCTTTAATGAGAAATTACTTCCATGTTTTCATGCAGTAAAGGACTTAGGTGGAAACCCCTCCCTTCTCAGGAGTTAGGGGTCCACAAACAGCCTGCCTATCAGAACGAAGCGGCCTCTCATTTTGTGTATATTTTTAGCAACCTGACAGTTGTACATTTTAAAACACCAAGTACCTTATAAGAAAAAAAATTCTCAAATGTGACTACCAGGATGTAAATATCACATGTAACAAGAAAACAAAAACTGGAAATGTAAAACAATCAAGGGAGAAATAAAGACAGTTGAGTGTGTCTGTCTACTCTATCACTGAGATCTGTCAGTCCCCCTCTGTTTAAAACAGACATAAAACATGACCATTAGCACCCTCAGGTGACCTTATACAGTTTGAAAACAGTGTCTATCAGGGCTAAGCATAATTAACAACTCTTGCTTTTCCATTTAAGGAATTCAAAGTCTGATTCCCTGACAGGCAAAACACAACCCATCTTGTCCTTAAGTGCTAAGACAAACCATTAAGTACAATATTAACTGAAATACTATAGGGGCTGTGAGAATTTGGCAAAAGGAGGAGAAAGTCGGTAAGGTCTTTGTGTTTACTTGTTACTGTTGTTTGTTTGTTTGTTTGTCTCTTCATCTTAACCCCAGGGTAATTTACACTAAATTATAGGACTAATTGGGGAGCTCCACTTTGTGTGGTCCACCTTTGAAATGAAGAGTTGTTCTGTAAAAGCCAGAAGAGGACTGCAAAGACCACAGCTCAAGGGAAGAAGCTTGGGCACGAACAGCATGAATGTTGATTTCACCTGCTAGACCAAATGCAACAGACTGTTTTATCTACAATGGAATATTAATTTTCTGGTTTGGTTAAGGAAAACACACTGCTCATTTGTATTGTTGTAAAACTTGTGAATTTGCCCCATAGGATAAGTAATACTCAAAGCAGCATCCTAATTAAAAGAAAAACTCAGTTGCCGTGCAAGATAATATAGGAGGGCGTATAAATTGTAAACAAGATGCATGGTAAAAATGAAAAAGACAAGCTGGATTGGAAAGGAATGAAATAAGCTTTGGAAATGTGCTTCTTAAATGAACACAAATTGTGAGATAATGTCTCATTGAACAATAAAAATAACAAACCAGTGGCAAAGATGTAATAGAATTCCCCATGTATACCATTTTAATCTTTATATAATTTTCCCCAGTGCATCCATGTTTATTGAACTACTATGAACGATTCTTTCTCACTCTATCCAAAGTTACTGAGATTGTGTTCTCCGCTGTAAATAATTCCCTTATAATAAACATGAAAACGATCCAGAAATTGACCACAGTTTATAAGAGGAAAAATGACATTGCATCTATTCACTGAAAAGGCCCTCCTTGGACGCTAAGTCTATACACAGTTTCTTTGGGGAAACAGCATGAGAGGACAGGAAACCCTCCCTGTTTCCAGCTAGGTCATCAACTTAACACCTGTGTTGCTTTTTCTTTTCTTTTTTCAACTTTTAAAAAAATTTTATTGGTTATTTTGTTTATTTACACTTCAAATGTTATCCCTCTTCCCGGTTTCCTCTCTGAGAATCCCCATCCCATCCCATTCTACACTGCCTCCCACCCACATGCCCACTCCCATTTCACCTCCCTAGCATTCTCCTACACTGGGGCATCAAGACTTCACAGGACCAAGGGCCTCCCTCCCTTTGATGCCAGACAAGGCCATCCTCTACTAAAAATGCAGCTGGAGCCATGGGTCCCACCATGTGTATTCTTGGTGCCTTTTTTCTATCCAGAGAATTCAGAGAGGATCACTCCAGGGAATCCCAATTTGTAGTGTGTTGAGATGATAATACTGCATAAATGACAAAGACGCATAAAGGAAAGGTGTTCTGGAGGGAGAAATGGAGTCCTCAAAGGAGTCCTGTATTTAGCAGTGATGCCCACTAAAGAATCTCAGCAACCTCCAACTACAATCAGCCCCACGGGCATCTTAAACATTCTTAGCTTCCATTGTAGTGAATTTCCCTTGCCTTTCCTTTGTTTGCACTCATTTTGGCCATTCCAAGTGTGTGTTTATTTCATGAAAATTTAAAATAGAAATCATAGAAATACAAACAAACCCAAGGTTCAGGGAGCATCACAGAAGAGGAAGGGGAAAGTGTGAGAGCCGCGGGAAGGGGTGCAATGTTATGAAATGCTGTCTTCTGGACATTACACGGGGATCGCACTCAGGAGCTCACCACGGCTATGGTTCCCTGCACATGACCAAGCTACCGCCGTCAGGCAATATTCCAGCAGAAATTCAAATTAGACTAGATAATTTTGATGCAGTTTTTTTGTTTTGTTAAAGAAGAAAAAGTTCACAAAGGTGGGAAGATAAGGGACTGTGTTGGGAGAGTATGTGCGAAGGAAAGCAGAGTGTAGATACACTCATGGGACATTGCATGCACGCATAACATCGTTAATAAAATGGTTTAAAATAAATACATCATTTTTATAAACAGATAAAGATGAGGATCATGTCCTGTTTCTCACTTTGTTTTGAAAATTGTGTTACTGAGTAACAAGAATCTGGGATATTGTTAAATATCAATACTTATACTTCTGGAATTGTGAGTGCTGTTCCTTGGTAGAGTCCTCGCCTAACAGGCACAAGGCGTTGTGTTCCATCTCTGATGCTGGTAAACTAAACAAAGCAAAGAAAAACATCTTCCTTCCATTCAGAGCCTAAATCATTTTATTTTTTATTATTTTGCAAAATTCAGTAGACAAAATAAAGATATACGTATAAAACCAATCATTGACAAAATATTTCATGAACATATTAATATATTTCATTAAATATATGATCAGTTCCTCTGTTGTACAGAATGCATGCTGTGGATTTTAGCTTTGCATTTTGTGCTAAATTAAATACTGGAAATTTTATGGATCAAACACTAATAGAAATCTTCTGAGCAATAATAGCTATGAACCAAAAGTAATCCAGTGCACAAATCTACCCTTGTGAGAGTAATCTACACTTCTAAGGTTTCTGCTGATAGAGTTGCAAGTCAACAGTGTATTATCTTTATAATCTCATCATTACTTATCCAGGAAATTGTTCTGAGAAGGTAAATTGAAGTTTTCAAATCAATCTAAAATTTTTAATGAAAATTAATTTCTGTGATTCTCTATTTCACTAAGATGCTTTCTGATAAAATGCAGTTGGTGTGTAGAAGTTCTGACCAGCTATAGTCCTAAGTTTTAGACTTTATAGTCACAGATCATTGAGAACAGAGTCAACTTAAGGCTGTCTGAGACATGACCAAAGCATCCCTCAGTCTTTGTAGCTCAGAGGGGACATTTCCCAATTGCCTTCCCTACACAGTGCCTTCCAGGCCATTGTTTCTGATGACCTTGGCATATTCCTTGACTGACCTGTATGCTGCTCAGAGTTCAACAGGATCTTCAATATCAACATGGAAGAGGCCAAACTGTCTGCTGTATCCATTGTTCCACTCAAAGTTATCCAGAAGCAACCACTCACAGTACTCTTGAAGATTGGCTTCATCAAAGTAATGGCTGCAATGTTGTTTTCAAAAAGAGCCATTAGCATTTCTGGGAAAGTTCTGAGAACAAAAATCACCAAAAAGTGCTGAGTGCCTCTTTTTCCTGCTCTGCTAGGTATCTCAGTGGGAAGAGACAAAATTCTTCTTTATCATTTTTAACAATAGAGGCACTACCCTGAAATCAAATAAAGATAGCATGGGACCTAATACATGTGTTCACTAGCTTGATTTAGTTATTCCACAGAATGCACCTTCATCACATCCAATGCCAGAGCAAAAAGGAAATTTTGTCACTTAAAACAATCCCTCTTTCCAGTTTTCTGCTTGACCTGAGCAGGAGCTTCAGTTCAGAAGTTAAGTCATGAGCAGACATGAGTGACAGAATGCCCAGAACCCCAGTACTTGGAGGTCTCACCCAGTAGGATGGGTGCAGGTTCAAGGCAAGTTTGTTTTACTTAATAGCAGAAGATGATCTTGGACCTTATCCCAAAATTAAAATAAGTTACTTTTATTCAATAGTATAATCAGTTATTTTGACATTTGTTCCTTCTCTTAATGTACATTTTTTCCAGTGCCTTTTCCAACACACACACACACACACACACACACACACACACACACACCCACATACACACAAACTTGTTCCTGGTACCCAGAAGTGTATTCAACTGCAAACACTATCCATCATCAAAGTATAGCTTCTAAAAGTGAGGCAAACCCATTGGTCACTTGGACAAGAAGACAGAAGCATGCTCAAGGAACTCTGAAAATGTCCCCAGCCCTTATAGTCCCATGAGCAAACTGGTACATGTCTTATAACTCTAAAATCACAAATGCCAGACTAAAAAGGGTGAGTTCACAGCTCTGATATATCTACAGCCAAGTATGGAAAGCTTAAAAATGCCATAGCAACCTCTGTTAATTGGTCACGGGAGCACAATACCAAAGACAGGCTGGATTATAAACAATACCTAGTCATTTGTCATAATTCGAAGAAGTAAGCCATCCTAAATCAAGGCAATGGTAATCGCAGCATGCTGTAGGGTGCTAAATCAAGGTGTATTAATGACACATTTTTGCTATATCCTCATGCAGCAGGAAAGGCAAGTAAGCTCCATTCTGTCTTTTCATATATGATCACTAACTACACTGATGATGACTCCTTTACCTAATCATATCCCAAGGTCCTATTCTCATAGTACCATCATGTTGAGAGCTATGACATGCACATTTGATTTTAGAGAGACTCAACATATATTCTATATCTCATGTTTATACCTTCCATCTAGACTCAGGGTGTCTGAGAACTTTAAGAACCAAAAAAATGAATATATACTCAACACTTGCACAACACCAAGCTAGACAAAAATCTCAGCATGGAATGGGGAGGGAGGCGCATGATGTCCCACCACTAGCTGAAGAGCTGTTTGTAATTCATGGTTTCTGGGGGAAGAGTGTTAGTTTCCCTCAGGTATGTGGCCTCTGAGTGTCTATTCATGCTCCAGTAGGAGGCCTAAAACTGTTCACATACAGACAGCACTAAATGAACTCAGTGGCTTAAAATATAGAATATTGATGGGGCTGGACAGTTGGCTTAGAAATTAGGAGCACTGAATATTCTTCTAGAGGACTCAGGTACAATTCCTAAAACCCATATGACAGCTCAAACCTGTCTGTAACTGTAGGATCTGACATCCTTACACAGACATACATGCAGGCAAAATACCTATGCACACTACATAAATAAATAAATAAATAAATAAATAAATAAATAAACAAACAAATAAATAAATAAAATATTGAATTAGGAGGGGAAAGTTGTAGAGTGACATGGTAAAAATTGTAGATGAGGGAGTGGGGTAGATTTGGTGAAAACACATTATAATATATGTCCTAAGTTTCCAAATAAGGAAAAAGTAAAGAAAAATTGTTTGTTTGTTTGTTTGTTTGTTTGGAGAGGAACCTGGGAAAGGAAAAATTTACATGTAAATAAAGAAAATATCTAATAAAAAAATAAAAAAATTGAACAGCAAAAAAAAAAGAATTTCTGAAATAAATGAATGGAACCCAGTTTAAAAAAAATGGCCATTTGGTCTAAAACTGTACATATTAATAAATACAATATTCTCTATATAATTTCTTATATGAGTTCTCTAATCTTATCATTTCTTTTCGTGCTAGGAGACCAAAGTGTGAAGAAATCTCTAAAACACTTCAGAGTGAGTTTCATCATTTGAGATGGGGAATTGAGTTTATATTTTTAATTACTATTTTAAGTTTTTCAGAATTCTGAAATTGTGTGACTCTTCCCTTGAGCACCTTCTGTTTGAGAATCACAGTAAGCAAGCTTGGTCTGTGATCCACTAAGATCAATTTCTCCATGAGAAAATATGAGAAAAGGCTGGTTTGCTTAACAAGATGGCCGTACCCCTCAATAAGCAAGGAGAGAATGAACATTCATATAATGAATCAGATTTTGATGGCACTGGGAATTGTTTTCATTAACAATGAGTCCTGTGACTAAATATTTATCAAATGATGCTCTACTTTCATTTTTTTTCCTTTGGCATCAGTCTGTATTTTTTCAAGTTTTTTAAAAAAACCCTCTGCTCCTTCTTTTACTATATCTGCAGATTTCTAAATCACAAGAGTTTTGTTTATATAGTCAGATAATATGCAGACACAATGTCCCTGACAGGCTAGTGGATGTGTAGCCCTAGGTACAGTTGTACAAAGAGACAAGCAAAGTGTTTGATTCAAATGTTTTTATAAATAGTGTAGGGCAAGAATTAAACCAAGCTCTCTTACCTGTTGTCATTTGCCAATATCATCTGGAAAATACTCTTTCTTTGTTTTTTTTTTTTTTAAAGAATCCAATTTAAGTAAAAAATGAGACATCTCTGTCTTAAAACTATGAAAGTCCACTACTCATATAGAAAACAGTCTCCATTGCATGGTAATTCAGCCTGGGGCTATGAGAACATGCATGTTTTCTTTCCCACTTGTAGAACTACTACTGCCCAACAAGAAAGCCTGCCAGGTGCATAGCCAGAATGTTTCTGCAAGCACACACAGTGCCACTGATCATATACAGAAGGGCTGATTCATGTGTGAACCGAGGGGATAAGAATGAGGCCCTGCCTGCTTGGAAGGGAACAAAAGGAAATCTTGACAATTTCATTGTTAACTGCCAGGAGTGCAGCAGCAAGCACTAAACTGCCCGAGTGACACTGGTGGATGTCTCTGCATTGTCACTGCAGGAACACTCAAGTGGAGAATTACCTAGTTAGGTTGAGGAACTAGCCTGCCGGAATCCTTCTCACCAGGCCATCACTGGGAAAAAATTACAAAACCACACCGGAACCTGCACGCCTCTCCTCTTCCAATCTCCTTGGGAACAGAAAGAGACCATCATCACATTTCTTGTCACCATGATTTATGAGGTCCCAGATCTTGGCAGGGGAAAAAAGCACTTCTGAGAATTTGCTTTCTTTCTTTAACCAGAGTTGGAGGCAAAGTCAACACAGACCAATAGGAGTTTGGACAGCTACACAGCGTGCAAGGATAAAAATGGTACCCATCGTAAAGTAAGAGAGTAATGTGGTACTACAAGACTATGGAAAGGTGCAGGGATGAAAGTTCTACAGCTTGCTTCCAATTGAGCTCTTGTAGCTATAAGAAATCAACCCCACCCCACTCCCGTGTGTGTGTGTGTGTGTGTGTGTGTGTGTGTGTGTGTGTGTGTGTCACTATCTTTGGATATATATTGTGTATGTGTTTGTGTGTGTATGTATATGTTCTTTTGTGTGTTTTCTTTTATGTATATTACATATACTTTGTCCAGAAAAAAAGCCAAACTAAAAAGAATGAAGGCAAACTTTAAGCCAAATAACCCTCATACATTTGCTCACCTGTGACTATTAGGAAGCAACCTAGATATCCTTTAGCTGATAAAGAGATAATAAAAGTGTAGTAAATATACACTATGTAATAATACTATTTACCTATGAAAAATGAGAATTTCAAGTAAGTGAATGGAACTACAAAAGATAATATCAAGTGACGTAACCCGGTTGCAGAAAGACCGACATACGATGTTCTCTCTCGTCCATGTTCAGTCCCTTGCTCCAAGTCTTCAGATGTGGGCATATAACTGGGAGTAACTGCGGAAACCAGGGAAGTCAGGGATAACTAAGAGGACAGTAGCACAGTAAAAATGATCTAAAGGGGGAAATAGGGTGATTGAATCACAGCGAATGAGAGACAAACAGAAGAGTGTAGGAAGTGGGTAAGATAATAGTAAGGGTATCTGAAGAATTTACAAAGAATAATTATTACCTAAAATTATTGATAGTACATATAAGCAAACATATATTTTATATGAAAGTTTCCAATTTGGGCTGACAATGCTCCCTCCAAAAAGCCACAAACTA
This sequence comes from Montemys delectorum, assembly GCA_019843815.1. NCBI lineage: Eukaryota > Metazoa > Chordata > Mammalia > Rodentia > Muridae > Montemys > Montemys delectorum. Next base: position 11,295 of record JADRCD010122489.1, read on the forward strand.
TCTAACAGAAACCTCAATACCTGGCAGGTGAAAGCATCTTTTGACTTGTTCATCAGGATTTTTCAAGAGACTCCCCATGCCTTATAGGCTATTGAGCACCACCACAGTGGGTTGCTGCAGACAACATAGAGTTCAAACGCTGGGGCTAGAGAACCTGAGCTGGACCTAACCTGAAAGCCTTCTCACAGAGGATGAGCTTTCAAGGTACCAGAAGGTACCATGAAAGCTTCCAAGAGAGGGAAGAAAATAATAACCCTACCTAGTTAGAATGCTTATGAACTGTCACAGCAACAACCAGCATGTCACAGTAATCCTGAGGATGCAATATGTATTCTTTGGGCATAAAAATAGTTCTCTAAATGGTCTTAAGGCCTGATCAATAAGAGAAAAAGAAAGTATGCTATTGCAAACCTAGCCATCGCTACGGTAGTTGTAGATCTCGGTGGAGAACATACAACTACCACTTTACTAAACCACCATAATTCCTAACTAAATTCTAAATATTGCAGGTAATTATTCCTGCAGATAAGTGTAGTTCTCCCTCCTCCCTGGCTGGAGTCTGTCTTGATTAAAGTCACTATTGTTGTGATGAAACACTTTGACCAGAAGCAAGTTGGGGAGTTGATTTTGATTGCATATCCAAAGTCACAGTCAACTGAAGGAAGCCAAGGGAGGAACACAAGCCAGGAGGAAACCTGGGGGTAGAAGCTGATTCATAGTCCAGGAAGGAGTACTTCTTACTGGTTTGCTTCTCATGGCCTGCCCAGCCTGCTCTTTTATAGAACACAGGACCACCAGCAAAGGGGTGATACCACCCACAACAGACTGGGCCCTCCTCACATCAATCACTAATTTAGAAGATGCACTATAGGCTAATCTGAAGCCCAATCATATAGAGGCATTTTCTCAATTTAGGGTGTCTCCTCTCAGTGACTCTGGTTGTGTCAAGTTGACATAAAACCAGCCTGCACAAGACTCCTCGCAAACTTTGTATTTACTGCTTCATAAAACCTATATCCTGTTATTTCTGTCTCAAGCATTGAACCTCACTAATGGTCCCTTTATGCTTTGTTTTCTGTGGTTACTCACATTTGAAGATCTGGGGCTGGGAACCACATATTAGAAATAACATACATCATATTTATTTATTTATTTCCTTTTTTTTTTTTTTTTTTTTTTTTTTTTTTTTTTTTTTTTTTTTTTTGGTTCTGGGTTACCTCACTCAGTATAAACTTTTTATATGCCCATCTATTTAGTGCAAATTTCAACTTTTTCTTTAAAGCTGAATAGTATTTAATTGTCTATACATACCACATTTTCATTATACATTTGTTTGTTGAAGGACATTTGAATTATTTTGATTCCTGGCTATTATAAATAGGACAGCAATGAATATTGCTGAACAGGTATCCAAAAAATAGGAGGCTCAGTTCTTTGGGAATATGCCAAGGAGTGGTATAGATGGACTGCATGGAAGATTTAAGGAAGAATTTGAGAAAGACATTAGCAGATGCTTTGCTAAACTCCAAAAACATACCAGAAATTGCCTCAATAGTGTCTGAGAAAATACATATACACAGCTGAATGAAATATCAAAAGATAATGGAAAGGATTTGAAAACTGAGTTAATAAAGAAATAGAACTGCAAACTGTAATGAAGATGGAATCCAAAATATCCAGTATCCCCACTAGAAAACTCAGGGGAAAGCCTTACAAGTAGAAAGAAGCCAGAAGAAGCTAGAATATCAAAATTCAATGATAAAGTAGAGGAGGCAAGCAATGCTGAAGTAAGCAAAGGAAGCAAATAAAATATGAAAAAAAAGAAATCATGGAAAAAAGACATACATTAAATGTGGAAAATCATCAAAAGATCAAATGTTTGAATTATAAGAATAGATGAGAGAGAATAATCCATGGTAAATGCCACATGCAATGTTTTCACCAAGATCATAGAAGAAAACTTCCCAAACTAAAGGAAGGCATACTCATACAAATACAAAAAACAAATAATAACTAGTACAACCAAGCAAAGAATACCCCATGACATATTATATTTAAAACTATATATATATGAATGTAAAATATTTACAGCTGCCAAAGGGAAAAATATGAGTCACACACGAAGGAAATTTTTCTTTGGAAACTCTGAGAGCCAGAAGAGTCTGGAACAAAGTGTTCCAAATTGTATAAGACAATGATGGCCGAACTAGACTACTATATGCAGCAAAAAATCTGCCATATTTGAAAGAGAAAAATAAATTTTCCATTTTTCAAACACAAACAAACAAATAAACAAATTAAACACACACACACACACACACACACACACACATGTGCATGCACAAAAGAACCCACTAAACAGAATACTGGAAGCAGTATTTTAAACTGAAGATAGAAATAAGCATGGCCAAGAGACAGTAGAACAAAAACAAATGAAGCTATAGTTTAATGAAAAACATGCTACAACTAAGAACATTAACCAAAAAAAAAAAAAAATCAAGAAGACTGGAATCTACAAATGGCTTTCAAAAATAATTCTAAATATTAATGGTTTTGACCCTTAAATCAAAAGACATAGGCCAGCTGAGTAGATGAAGAAACAAAATCCACCTTAAAGTGAAAAGACAAAAAAAATTCCAAGCAAATGTAAAGAAGAAACAAGTAGGCATCACCATCCTTGTATCTGGCAGCTTGTTTTATCTAATAGAAAGTTTCAATATTAGGAAATCTGAAAATTGTTTCATTGTGTTTTCTGAAGACCCGGAGTTAGACTAGCATGCAGTCTCACACAGAAAAGTATGACCACAGTGTGGTACTTTGAATGTAAATGGCCCCCATAGAATCATAGGGAGTGACATTATTTGAAAAGATTATAATGTCCAGTGTCTCACCCACTCTGCTCTTCTTGCTGCCTGTTGATCCAGATGTAGAACTCTCAGCTCCTGTCCAGCATCATGTCTGTCTCCATACCACCATGCTTCCTGCCATGATGATAACGGACTAAATCTTGAACTGTAAGGCAACCTCAGTTAAATGTTTTCCTTTATAATAGCTGTCATGGTCAGGTGTCTCTTCTTTGTGCAATAGAAACCTAAGTAAGGCACCCATTATTAGGGATTACAGTGACAGGGCAGGACTTAAGCTGGTTATTTGGAAGTACAGTCCCTAATTATTCATCAAAAATTAAATGTGTCTCATATGTGAATGTACATTAATGGTACCTCAAGCATATCAAGATGTCCACTCAAATACTTTGAATGGAGGCACCAGTATTCCAAATGTATAATTGCTATGTAAAACAAATTTCTGCTGATTCTAAGCCTAGTCATAATGACAATGAAGATTAATGATCACAATACTGAGTGATTGTCATATCTAACCAGACTCACCATTGATGACATATAGCAGCATTTACTGCAGTGTGCATAGTATAATTTCATAGTCAGAGTTAGAGTGCTTTGGGCCTGGACGTGTGAGAGACTCCACCTAAGGAAGTTTGTGCTAAAAGAAGAGGCGTTTCTACAAGGCAACTCATTCAAATCATTAATCACCACTGAAAGTCCATGGAGATGCTAAATTCTCAGCTGTACCTGAATGCATTTCAACCCACTGTTCAGTTGGCATCTACCTTCATTTTCATTTAATCCCAGTCACAATGCAGGAGAGGTTAAATGAGAACCTACAAAGGGGGATCCAAAGCTGTGCATGTGATATAACCTAGAAAAAAAAAGAGTCTTAGCAAATATGATTACAAATCTCAAGATAATGGTCCTGGATCAGAGTGAGCCCTGAATATCAAACATCCTTGTGGCAGAAGATAAAGGGAGAAGCAACACTAGGAAAAAAGATGCAGAGAAAGGTGGAGGTGCTAGCAGCTACCAGAAAACAATTGAGAATCAGGGAGCAAATTCTCTTCCTTGACGTCTGAAAGGGAATTCTGATCCTACTGAAACCTTAATTTTAAGATTCTGGCTTTTAGAACTGTGAGAGACTATATTTCTGACATCTTTAAGTCACCAGGTTTATGATAATTTGCTAGCATACTCAAAGGAAACTCTTTCAGAGTGGTTGCCAACTGGGCTCAGAGTCCCAAACCACCCACCTGGCCTTGCTGGGGCCTTACAAGTATCTCTCTCACTCTCTCAAAGGCTGTCAAAGACAGAGAGAGAAAGCCTTCTGGGGACACAGTTTGAAGCCGATTTTCTGGCAATTGCCCACACACTAACTTTGAAAATGTAATTCTATAAGTTTGGTTTAACAGTACAAGTTCATTACAATTGAAGAAGAGCATTAGGTGGGTAGCATCTTGCAGGAGATCTGGCACACAGACTGTTTCCCCTTTCTTTGGGAAAAAAATAAAGGCATTGGGATGATCCAAACAAAGAAAGACACACAATAAGACTCTCCTCCCCTCTCCCCAGTTTAACAAGTGTACCTGGACAGCATCTGTGAAACTACGCAAATCACCTCAACAAAGGAGACTCCACCTGCAGATGGAAACTCATGGTAAAAAGAACCACATGATCATAACTCTCTGAAAAGAGAGTCTTTGAATAGCAGAGTTAATTTTTAAATATTTTATAGGAAAATGCCAATTAGCCAGAAATGAGCTCCACAGACTTCTTAATTAGCTAGTATTCCTACACTTTCTATTACACTTGGGGAGGGAGTATACTGCAAATAGCAAGCAATTGAAGGGGATCATGGGATCATATAAAAATTCATAATTGTAAAGCTAATCTGAGACTAGGTATATGTCTGTATCACCTTCCGCAGTTTCTCTATCAGTATTAATTATGTAGTTACTTCTCTTCCAACCAAGAAATTGCTATTATAGGAACCAATGTTCTTCCCAGCCAGAGGTTCATCAAAAAGGCTCATTCTTTCCTCCTATCCCTTTCTCTACCCTTTTTCCTGACTTCTTTTCCTCTGGGATTTGGTTTCCTTTCCTGTAAAATGGAGGTATTAGCATATCTTCATAGGCTAATGGTGAGCATTAAATAAATTAATACAGATAGCTCTGGGAAGAATGCTCAGTCCCTAGTAAAGCCTAACACACACTACTTAGTGGTTGCAATTGTGGCTTTTATTGCTCTCCAAGTCTGGGAGGGTGAGGAGTGAAAATCTGTTCCATCTCTTCCTCCATCTGCTTTCCAATCGCTTTCAGAGGACGTAGAGTCAGCACAAAGTGCTCAGTGCTGAGAAGCAGTGAAATCGGGTGCCAAGGGAAAGCACAGCATCTGGGACAGGGTTATGCTCTGTGGGAATGGGTCAGCTGTGGGTCAGGAGAAGAAGTCAGTACTGACATGGAACTTTGGGCAATGCTTCCAGAATACCAGGTGGTACTGCAGCTCCTCTAGTTGAGAGAATAATGGAAGAATTAGGAGTATCCTACTTGACATTTCAAGTACAGATGGGTAACACTTATCCTTCATTTATGAAATAAATGTGTTTCAAGCAAAAAAACAAAGCAAAACAAAGAACAGAGTATATGGTGATATTTTATACTCTGTTTTTAAGTCACAATTTCAGCCTATAAGTAAGGCAAGTATTCATCAAATTATTACCACATGAGCATTTAATCATAGTCTCTGAAATGTAGAGGGGATATAAGAAACAATGATAACATTTACTGCGTACTTGAATAGCATATCAAAAGTTCATTATGCATTAAGTCCTTTCTTTGTTGCAATGAACCTAGCAGATATTATCATCATCTATAGTTTACAGAGAAGAGTCCTGATGTCTAGGAAGATTAAGTAACCTTGGTAAGATTCATGCAGCAAGGAAGTGGGTTGAGACAGGAACTCCAGAGGGCAGTAGCAGCAAAGCCTAGATGTGGAGATCTATTTTAATCAGAACGTATGAGACATGGCTAATGGACCACTTTGCTTGATGAAATAGAGCCCATGGATCCAACAATGAGTTGGAAGTATATAGTGCCCTCAGTCAGGTAATTTTTTCTTAGCAGAATGTGACTTTGACTGATTGTCACCAGTTGTTATTGTATGAGTGTGAAATGTTCCCCACATAGGCTGGTATCCCTGGTGAATTAGAAGATGGGGCTACCTGGAGGAAGTAGGAGTAGACCTTCAAGTTTATCATCCCATCTACTTCCTGTACTTATGGCTCCTTGATATATTGAGATTCAATTAATCTCTAGTCACCATGGGCTTCCTGTCACCATGATGGATTTATATCCCCTCCAACTGAGCCAAAATAAATCCTTCTTCCCTTAAGTTGATTTTTGTCAGGTACTAGGTAACCGCAACAGAAGGTTTAAAAACTGATGAAGGTTTATATACTGATGGAGAATAAAACACAATGTACTAGGGAAGTAGGCTACAGTGCTCAAATATATACTGTGAAGCCTATTGGCTAAATAAAACCCACCTCAACTGCTAACAGCTTAATAGAAATGGAGTGCCAAAGTTCATTTTGCTTCCAAAATACTAACTTTCTTTCTACCTCAGCAGCCACCTTATGCTGTGCTAGAGGCTAGACCTCACAGCCATTATCAATCTCAAGAGCTGGGACTCTCTGCTTCCATCCTCGCCAACACAGAGGGCTCTACCTTTATCTAGTTGTCCACATTTAGATTAAATTCTTACATGAATGAATCCAAGTGGTAGATCCCATAACACTTTGGCCCAACGAAACCAGAGATTTCTCAGCCACACCTTGGAGAAATAAAACTCAGAAGTCTAGATGTCTCAGAAGTCTAGATGAATGGAACAAGTGCATTCAAACCAATGTTGGGCAGCCATATGACAAGACAGATATTCACCACTCTAGATGAACAAAGACAAGAGCAATCCAAGAGAAGGAATAGCACGTGTGAAAGCTCAGATATGGGAGAGTCTCTGTGAGAAAGATTAAAAGAGTGATTGATTTGATGGCATCAAAAAGAATAGCAGGGAAATATCACAAGGAAGACCCAAGACTAGTTCTTCATCAAAACTGTAAGGCTGTTTCTTAGCTCTACTCCAATAGAGATAGAAAATCATTGAAGAATTTTAAGAAGAGGAGTTATTTTAGCTAATTTACACATCTAAAAGTTTACTATGACCTCTGTGAAGAAGAGATCTGAGCATGGATGGAATGAAATGGCAAGAACAGAGATGGAGTAAAGTAGGCAGAGATGAAAGTGATCAGTGGCATGAGGACAACAGGAGGGATGTAAGTGAAAACAGAGAGAAGGGAATTGGTTTGATATGTACTCAAATTAAAACAAGAAGATTTATAAGTATGCTGACAATTTGTGATGATGGAGATGTAAAACCAAAGAATGACTTTATTGATAATTGTGTCAACCTCTGGATTAGGAAATACTGGACAGAGACAAGTTTTGGCAGAGAAACAGGGAAGACAGAGTGAAGCTTGGTTACAATGACCTTACAATGTTTTTCTTGACATCCAAGTATAAGATCAAGGCACAGTCTGAGATGTTGATTTTAATTTTAGAATTTTCACACAGAGATGATAATTGAAATCATAGCTGTTAAGAGACATAAGATAATAAGACCAAAAACAAAAACAGAAAGAGAAAACAAAACAAACAAACAAACAAAAAACAAAAGGAATGTGAGCATGAGGTTGACAGAACTCTAACAATTGAAGCTGAGGCTCCAACTCCACAGCCTATGACCTCCACGAAGAAGGACATGGAAAGTTACAAGTCTGAAGCACAAGGACTGAAAGAGACATAAAGAATTTGATCTACTGTGGGAAGTACAGTATCAGATGGTATAGAGGCCCAATATAGAGGGAAATAGAAGAAAGAATACCTTGGACAATCAGTGCCCTAATAGCAAAACACCTTCTCTGACCTTTCAGACCTCCATTATGGATTCTGCCTGGTTCTTGCATCAGCCTATCTTTTCTTTACCATTCTCCACAAGAAAGTGTGGCTTTCTTGGTCTTCCTAAAATGTACTGAGCACATGTCCACCCTGTGGCCTTTATGTTGACTTTTACTTGCACCTGCTATTCTTTGGTCTCATTGCTGCCACTCTGCTCTTCATCCAAAGCCATCCCCATAACAGATCATTTCTGATGCTCGAATTTAAAGTATTCATAATGACCCACTCTCTTTCATATCATCCCATACTACAATTTTGAAGAATTTATTAAATAAAAGTCTTGCTTGTGCATTCTATTTTTGTTGTTCATCTTAATGAGTAGATGGATGTTTCTTGTGATTAAAAGAGACTTTATCTTTTTATCTTGAAAATGTAACACTATATGAAGTTCTTCACTCTCCAAGGTAGATAATGAAGGAGTAATTGTTGAAAGAAAAGTGAGGAGAGGAGAGAAACAGAAAGGGGAGAAGAATGAGTATAAAATGGGAAGATAGAAAAGATATATAGAGAAAAATGTGGAATTAAGGAATGAAGGATTATCTTGACATGATCTCAAAAACCTCTGGTTTCATCATCCCCATCTTAGTCTTAGAATCTCAGCATGTCTAGGTGAACCAGCCCAGTGGTTTCACCCAGTAACCACTGATTTCAAGTCCCCACCTCATAAATGAATTTACCTTATCTCAATGATACTGTCTTCCAGGGCAACCAATCTCTGATTCCAGGCCCAATATATCTATTCTACCTGTCCACCTATTCATTCCAGAGTGTACCGGTACTACCCTGGAGTTTCCCACATTGTGATATTTAAAAAAGGCTTCCTTATTACCTCAGCATCTGCTACTGTACATCCATTTCTGGTTCTCAGTATATCTGAAAGGACCTCTGTGTGTCTCTTGGAAGTGGTTCTTGGAATTACTCATGAAATTTTCTCCTGATAATTCTAACATCTCTTGATGCTGTGGAATAGGGTCACCAACCTCTCCTGGGCCAAGTGTTGAACTTGATTGTTAATACTCTGTCCTTTGGAGTCCAAAATAGAGGCCCTGGAGAAAACAAGTTTTATCACATGCTCTTATTCCTTACCTAAAGTACACACCTTAGAATTGCTATAATTATATAGTCCATACAAATATTGATATACCTTCAGATAAAAATAGTTCCCAAACCTACAGCACCAAAAGTAGTCTTTAAATTTAATAGCCTTTTAAGAAAGCATTTGGTACATAGAAATATCAGTCAGATATTTCCACATTCATGTGAAAGGCAAAGCTCTAGCTTCCATGGTTGTAGAAAAGTAATGTTGATATCATAAATGTTAAAATCATGACAACCCTTAACAGTAGCACAAACAAAAAAAAGTAGCTTACTCTACATGACATGTCTTTCAAATTATATCCTCCCAAATTACATGCAGAATGGATAGGTGAATCTCTGACATTTCTTAACTGTTTTCTTCCACCTCTCCCTTGATAGAATTAGCTTCCATTTCATTACAAAAGTAAGATTACTTGTTTAAAATGTACCTTGTACTCCATACTCTGCCCCAGAAAGTCAGGAAGGAGCTGGATCCTATACACTTATGCTCGATTTACACTGTTTAGAATAAATGGCAGTAAGTAGATATTATATTGAACATTTCATCAGTAATATAAGAGCATAGAGAAAGCAGTTATTAAAAAGTATAATGATTTTTTGACCAAAGTGACAGAATTCATTTCCAAGTCCAACTTTTCAGAGTAATCAGGAGAAGATGTAGGACTTACTATTCCTCCACTCAGATAAATATATTTTGCATGTTGGGAACCAGAATGCATTGTTGTTCCTTAATTCCTAGACCAAGTCTCTCTTCTGTTACCAGCATCCATATATATATATATATATATATATATATATAACGCCAAATAAATCATAGCTGATATTCCTTAAGAAGCCATTGTCAGAGATATCAATACCACCTTCTGTCACTAACGAAGGATGAACAAGCTCACCATACGGCCACTATAATATTCAGAGTGCCTGGGTGCAGCAGCCACTGTAATTGCTTAGAGTTAAGAGGCACAAGAAGACAAGCAACAAAGAGCAGAGAAGAAAGAACACTGACACTTCTTTAAAATGCACCTGTGTGTGTTCCAGTTTTCACATTGCTGGCACAAAGTTCAAGCCCAGGTGGGCAACACCTCACCCAGACTGCCCATCCTTGCCTAATGCACAAGTCTGGCCAGTCTGTTTTTTAAGGACAAGGAAGGACATTGCTTGGTGATGTGGGCACAAGCTGTTCAGGGAAGAGACTTCGCTCAGCACATTTCAGCTCTGGAGGAAGGCTGGGCTTATTTCTGAGAGCCACATAAAATAAATAATCATGCAACTGCAGATTCATTCTGATAGGGCTTCTGACAGCTGCTCCGAGAGGTGGGTCCTTGCAAGCCCATCTTTCAACAGTGAACTGACCCAAAGATCCAGGAAAGCTCCAGACAGGACCATATGGCCGGGAATAAAAACATATTTCAAACTCTGTTTATTATGCATATCTTTCAAGGGTTCACTACTCTGTGATGAAACATTGCACCTGCTTTAATAAGCTTCCCAAGTAAGTACAATTATAAAATCACAGACACCTGAAGACTTTGGCTTCTCTGCTCCTCAGACAAGCACTGCCCACTGATGACTGGTCTCATTTTTTTTAATTATATGGGCTCTCAGTGTTTTATAAGCTGAGATCAATACTTATTCAGAAAATAAAATTCCTTGTAGACTATAGACTGAGAGCCATAAAATACTGTTCAGCCTAAACTTGGGAACACCAACATTATTGCATACAAAGCTCACCAGTCTACCCAAAATTCAAAGAAACTGTTCCCATGCTGCCCTGCAAAACAAAGAGAGCATTTGATATAAACTAAGAGTGGACCTCAGTTATCAAGAATATCACTAGTAAGGAATGGCTTTTCTTGACAATCGGATCCTAGAATTCCACTTCTGTTCCAAATCTTTGAGAAGCACAGAGGTTCATGATTTCCTCAATGAATATTCACTGAGAGACTATTGTGTGCTAAACTCCAGGCAATGTGTGCAGTATTAGGAGTCAGTGTTCTCATTGGGAAGATGGATTCAACAAAAACTGGCTTGAGAATACACAAAAACATGGGCTATAAAAGATGCTGGGCATATACAGACTTAACCATCATGTGAAAGCTAGGCCAGAATCTTGAAGGGAACAGGCAGTTTGAATGGAAACTTGAAAGTTAGTTGAGTTCTCCAGCTAGTCATATAAGTGAAGGTGTGTAGCATATCATGGTTAGAAGAATGTTCTTGTGTCATCATCACTGGTCCAAGCAGTATGACACTTCTTGGCTCCAATTTCTATTTCTGCTCTAACCTGAGAGTGAACAAAGCATTCATGTCCAAAACCGTTCTAACAGCTGTGTGGCTGGCTGGCATGTATGATCATTATCATTATATGTCTACCACACCGCTCTCTCCCTCTCTCTCTCTCTCCCCCTCTCTCTCTGTCTCTCTCTC
>JADRCD010122492.1:0-14831 GCA_019843815.1 Montemys delectorum
GTGTGTGTGTGTGTGTGTGTGTGTGTGTGTGTGTGTGTGTGTGCGCGCGCGCAGCTGGCCAGTGCGCTTCCTGGCATTCTTCTGCATCTGCCTCTCATCTCTCCTTAGGTGCATATATCCACCATTTATATGGGTTCTGGTACTGAACCAGTTCCTGCTTCCTGTTTTTTAGGGATCGTTGCCTGCTGCATCTTAAAACCACGGTTTCATTTGTTGCTGGTTTGGAGTTTGTGTTGTTTTAGGTGATAAATCTGATCCTTGTTCCTTGATCTTTGCTAAGAAGGAAAACCTAGCAATATAGTTTTAATAGGCTTCTAGGCTTGAGAAGTCTTAACATTTGAGAACCTAAACATATGAACTTAACAGTAGGTAATTTCTAAAAAAAATTACAAGACCTTGCTATATAGACTGGTCTGGAGCTTGCCATCCCAGGGGAACTTCAAACTTGTGATCCTCCTGCCTCAGCCTTGTGAAGGTCAGGACTCTATGTCTGTACCACCTCACCCTGTCCCTGATGTGCTTGCCGCAGGATCACTGCAGCTCTGAAGTCAGGGCTAATGACTTGGTAGAAATGATTCCAGGCTTGCAGAATATTCGTTAGGGGGCTTTTCCTGATTTTTTGAAGCACAGGAGATATTTTCTATAATTGGGAACATATAAACCATTTGTGATGGGTAGGCATGACTCACAGATGCTGTAATCCCAGCATGGACAAAGCTAAGGCAAGATTACTATGAGTTTGAGGGCAACCTGGGCTACATAGTGAGGTAGGCAACAACCTGTTTTACAGGATTAACTTGTCTCAAACAGACAAATCAAAAAGTGAAAGTAAAAGCAAAAGAAAACATTCATACCATGCAAAGGCCATAGATTTGTGTGAAGGAAATCTTTGAAACATACCTTCTTTGATTAATGTTGCTATGATTTTGAGCAATCTAACATGAAAGGCATAAGATTTGCTATAAATTCTTAAGGGAGATGGCTTAGTAGTTGCAATCTGTTTTTTAAAGTTTTCTGGGCTGAGAATGTGACTTAGCTCATAGAGTCCTAGCCTAGCATACACTGGACATGGCATCTCTCCTGGAGGTAAGAGGACCAGAAGTTCATGGTCATCCTTGAGTACATGGTAAGGTTGAGGTTCACCGAGGCTACATGAAAACTGTATCAAAAAAAATTTAGTAAATAAAAAACTCCCTGTAAGAAATGCTAAAATAAGCTGGGCAGTAGTGGCACACGCCTTTAATCTCAGCACTTGGGAGGCAGAGGCAGGCAGATTTCTGAGTTCAAGGCCAGCCTGGTCTGAAGAGTGAGTTCCAGGACAGCCAGGGCTATACAGAGAAACCCTGTCTCAAAAAAAAAAAAAAAAAATAAAATAAAAAAAAAGCCAAAAAAAAATAAAAAAATAAAAAAAAGGGGGGGGGGGGAAGAAAGAGAAGTGTGGAGAGACAGCTGAGCAGTTAGTGTGTAGTGTGTAGTTTTTGCTATCCCTCTCCGACAGCTTGACCTTTCTCCCAGAAGTTTCATATAACCACCAAACTCATAATCACACTAATTTTGTAAAAAAAAAAAAAAAAAAAAAAAAAACACAAAGCAAGTAAAGCAATCTAAACAAACATTAACCAATGGGAGGGACAGTGCTTTTGCTGTCCCCTGCCCTGAGCTTCATGAGATCAAGGCCTAAATTACTTACATAATGTAACTTTAAATTCCCCTCTGCTTACTTACTGTATAAGCTTATTTATAGGCTCTAATTTTTATCATACTACATTGACAGTCCTAGAAATCTCATATCGACCACGTTCAAAGATCTTGAGAAATTGTCCTGGCAACAATTTTACATGTCTTTAATCGTTTGTTTATTTTTCCTAACTTCTCTCTCCTTGGAGCTTAATACCTGTTGCATCTACCATCTGGCTCTCTGCTTCTTCATCTTAAGCTCTTTGTATCAGTCTCAAACTGAGGGGGAAAGAGTCTCCACATGTCTCAGGCACTATCTATCCTTAAAATCAAATCAGATTCCTAACTCTCTATTCTTTGTTTGTGTGGTGGCTGGGGACAGGCAGCTTTATTGCCTGCTTCTCATCGCCTCACTCTTAGCACTTGGGGAGCCACTCAGCCTAAACATCTCTAAGCTGAGGCTCTCCCAAGCAGTGGCCATTTCTTTGTTTTAGTTTCATGAGCTGGAACCATGTGCCTCAGCTCTGCTCTGCTGAGAAGCCAGTGCTCTCCCCTATTAAACAATATCATTGTGTATGTGTAATCCATCTGAGAATTTTTAATAGTGGATTCTTGCCTTCCACATGGTGTGCTATCCTCATGGACTGCACTACCAGCCCCACCCAGGTTCCCTTGGATCCAAGGATGAAAGACACATACATACATACATACATACATACATACACACACACACACACACACACACACACACACATACACACAAGCTTATTTTTAATATGCTTTTAGCAAAATGGCTTGGCTCTTTTAAGCCTTCCTTGGTTAGTATGCCCTTTTCACTCCCAGCTCTTCACTTTTAAATCTGCCCTCAACTTAGTTGCCCAGTTACCTTCTCCTGTGTAGTACCGGAAGTCTGCCCTCAGCTTAGTTGTGTTTCTAATCTTATGCATGCTTCCCCAGGCCCAGCTAGGAAGCATCCAATGGCTACTCCACCCATGATCTCAAGGGTGGATCTCATGTTCTCCTCCATCCCAAGGATTCTTTCCTCCTGCTGCATCTGCAAACCTACCTCCAGGAACCTGGAAGTCCTGCCTCTTCTGTCCCGCCATTGGCCGCTAGCATCTTTATTGATTGGTCAAGAACCAATTGGGGAACAAGACCTTCAGTATTTATTCCTAATCAGAACACCAGAACCACCCCTTATAAAAGTTCTCCAGCTGTTCATTCTTTCTTTCTTTTTTTTTTTTTTTGTTTTTTGTTTTTTGTTTTTTCGAGACAGGGTTTCTCTGTGTAGTCCTGGCTGTCCTGGAACTCACTCTGTAGACCAGGCTGGCCTCGAACTCAGAAATCTGCCTGCCTCTGCCTCCCAAGTGCTGGGATTAAAGGCATGTGCCACCACCGCCCGGCTCCAGCTGTTCTTTCTAAAGACTGAATTGGATTCCTAGCACCTACATGGTGGCTCATAACTGACTGACTGTCACTCCAGTTCCAGAGGCTTGGACATCTGGCTTCTCTGGGCACCAGGCATGCACATGATGCACAGACATAGATGCATGCAAAACACTTGTGCACATAAAATAAAAATGAAATTTAAAAAGGAACAAAGAGATGATTATAAAAATCATGAAAACTAAAGTAAGGTTTAATGAATAGCAGATTTGTCTCCAGGCACCACTCTTGCATGTGTCTCATTGATGTATGTAGACTTGGTTTGAACATGTTAACATTTGTGTTACCATACTCATCTCTGTAACTGTTTTCCATCCACATGTTTCTGAGCTCTAACCTTATTGGTAAACTCACTACTATTCCCAGCTATGTGAGGAGTCCAGGTTTGTGAGTGGAGAATCAGCTCCCTGTTGGTGAACATCTCCTAGGTGGCTGGGTTGCACATTCCTGTGGTCCCATGTCCCTCTGCTTTGTTCATTGAACAGGCTGGGCTAGCTAAAGACTCTAAAAATTCCACACTGATGCCTACAGGAGAAAAGGTAGGTAAGATTCTTCATAGAAGCATAGATACTTTCCTACTATTGAGGATAAGTCATGTTCAAAAGATGTAACTTTTCAGAAGATGAGTAATGGAGTAATGTAAGAGAATGAGATTAATGATACAGTTTACAGAACCTAAGGGAAAGCAAGGGCAAAAATTCCAGTTTACACAGCAATTAGTAGACCAAGTAGCTTGTGTTCTCTGAACAATGAGTTATATATGTTAAATTGAGTTTAAGAGGTTTTGTTTTGTTTTGTTTTGTTTTGTTGTTGTTTTGAGACAGGGTTTCTCTGTATATCCCTGGCTGTCCTGGAACTCACTCTGTAGACCAGGCTGGCCTCGAATTCAGAAATCCACCTGCCTCTGCCTCCCAAGTGCTGGGATCAAAGGTGTGTGCCACCACCACCCAGTAAGTTTAAGTTTTATTTATTTGCAATACTTGAATTTGATCAGAGAACCTCATGCACAGTAGGCAAGTTACCACTAGACAAAGTAAGAGGATTCAATTTAATACTATATGTTCAGTGTAATGTCTGGCTTTGTAATCCTTCATAACCACTTATCACTGCTAGATATTAGCACCATATCCTCCTCTCAAATGTTTGAAATGTTAAGAAAAATTTAGTTCCCTTTGGGTTTTTGCTAAGTAGCCAAGTGTAGTCGTGAACTCCCAATCCTCCTATCCCCGACTCCAGAGTAGTTGAGGTTACAGACATATACCACTGTCCCCAGTTACTTTTTTTTTAAATTTTTTATTTATTATATGTGAGTACACACTGTTGCTGTCTTCAGACATACCAGAAGAGGGCGTCAGATCTCATTACAGATGGTTGTGAGCCACCATGTGGTTGCTGGGATTTGAACTCAGGACCTTCGGAAGAGCAGTCGGTGCTATTACCCGCTGAGCCATCTCACCAGCCCCCCAGTTACTTTTTAAATCAGCTTGAAGTGTAGAAATACCTAGAGCATTAAATCCAAAAGGACTACATATACTACATTGTAAGCAAAGAGATGTCATTAAGAATAATTAGTCAGAGATAGGTGTGCAATCCAGCAATTGAGAAGCTGAAGCAAGTGGAACTTGAGTTCAAGGTCTGGGCTATAAAGTTAGATGCTATTAGAAAGAGCAAGGTGCTAGAGAGATAATTCAGTGAGTGAGAGCACTTGCTGTACAATCATGGGGCCCACGCTGGTTCCTATCATCCTTGCAAGAACTTAGAATTTACATGCACCTGTAACCCCAGAACTGTGGGAACAGGGGCAAGAGAATGACTGGGACATTCTGGGTACCAGCATAGCTTCAGTTTTAGTGAGAGACCCTTTCTCAGTGGGGTAAGTTGAAGAATGACAGGATACCTGGTGTCTTTTTCTGGCCTTTAAATGTGCATATTGCACATGGGCATATAAATCACAAACATACAACACATATATAAGCTTACATATATGCAGGTAAAAAGTGGAAGGAGGGGAGAAGGGCATGAGGAATGAACTGGTGTGTTGATGAGAGCTAGGGCAATATTATTACATCTACCTCAAAATTATTAGGGTTAATAAGGAATAGGAAATGGAAGTATAGAATGGCCTGGATAAACAGTAGCAATTTCCCCCTGAGGTTCAGTTTCCATACTTGGAAATGTCAAGTAACAAATCCTTGTGCATAGTGGCTACATAATAGTTATCATCAGAAGAAACAGGTTACTAGCCTAATTCCACTTCCCTTACACTGTGATCTTGGGTGTGTTGTTCGATCTCTCTGATCCTGAATAACCTCATCTGTATAATACATCCAGCAGGCTAGCTGTTAATATTGTTTTGTGATCAGTTGCCTACTTGATTTATAGCATATTCTTAATTGGAAGTCTAAAAATATGTTTTGATATTACTTTTCCTTTTGTTTGCTTTAGGTTTCAAAGAGATGAACAGAATAATAGAACATTTTTTAAAATTTACTTATTTTAAAGATTTATTTATTTTATATATGTGAGTATATACTAGAAGAGGGTATCAGATCCTATTACAAATGGTCAGGAACTACCATGTGGTTGCAGGGAATTGAACTCAGGACCCCTGGAAAAGGAGTTGGTGCTCTTAACCGCTGAGCCATTTATTCTTCTTAACTAAAGAGGATATAAAGTCCTTTTGAGTGCTGGGGTCAGAAATTAGGTCCTAAAGCATGAAGGTGGGTGAGGTGGATTACATGGAGTTTGGGGAAATTTAAAGACTAAATTTGAGATCTTTTTAGTGGTTGGTATGTAGCTCACCTGTTGTTTGTTTAACATACACAAAAGTCCTGGGTTGATCCTACCATAGTAAGTTTGGAGCCAGCTTGGTATATATGAGCCTCTGGGAGAGGTGGGGGCACGTAGAGACACACAGAGAGTGGGTGGGAGAGGAGGACACTTAGAAGAGTGGCAAGTACTCTTTCCTCTTCTGTATTTTTTTTTAAGTGCAATCTAGGTTGTTTGTGTGTTTCCCTATTATGACTTTTTAAAGAGCTATCTGGTTTATATCTTAGTTTTTGCTTTGGACTTAAAAAATATTAAATAAGGGCTGGAGAGATAGCTTAGTGGATAAGAGTACAAATAAACCTTAAAAAAGAGGTGTCAATGGTCGACTAGAGGTTGTTAGCAAAGAGAGGTTAAGTACAAAGGAGTATGGGTAAGTTTGCTTTGTAGATAACATAAATAGTACCAGTGGTCTCACAAATAAGAATATAGCAAATAATTTTATTCAAGGCCATGTAAAAATATAGAGTCCATATGCTACAGGGGAGCAGCTGGCCCCAGTGAGCCCTGGTTACTTCTTGGGGCTTCCTTTTGCAGGTCCAAGAAAAGGAGGAGTTATTTCCTAGGCATAGTGTGCAGGGGAGATTTTGTTGTGATTCATAGGCTCATGTTATGTCTTTGTTCACTGCACATGTCCTTTTTTACATTGCATCTTGTTTTAATTGTATGCACACCCCATCATGAATAGGCATAGAATAGTCGATAGGTGAGTTTCCCCTACAAGTTCACTCACAGGATCGTTTGGCAGATAGCATGTAATTCCAGGGCTGATTTAGGCTAGATTGTCCCAATGCCCTTAGTTTCTGGTTACGTGTTTAGATATAAAATGGGATTCACTAAGGGTTTCTCAGGAACTAAGCTTAATGCAGGTGAGGGTCTCAGATTGCAAGGTGCATTATTGAGAAAGCTATGTGTGTGTAGCTCAAGCTAAGAAAGGTCCTAGGTTGTCAGGCTATGTCTATGCCCACCAACCTTAGAAATGGTCATTCCTTCCTCCATAGTTAATCAGGTAACTGGTAATGACTACAGAATTCTATTTTAAATTCCTGTGCTGTATCCACATGCTTACATACAAACATATACACACAGTGACAAACTGTATTATTGCTGGGTTCTCATAGAGTTCAGGCTATGATGACCTTGTCTTCCTGATCCTCCACTTTCTACTTGCTAATAGCTGGGGTTACAAATATGCCCTTATCACAGATGGTATTTTGTTTTAGAATCAGGCTCATGTACTCCAGGCTGGCTTCTGCAGCCTACACTCTGCAGTAGAGCATATCCTTGGACTTCTGATCATTCTGTTGACACCTACCAACTGCGGGGATGAATGAATCTGAAGCTTTTATAAGACTTTCGTTAACTGAGCTATATCCTTGGAAATCTATTTTCTTTTCTTTTTTTTTTTTTTTAAGATTTATTTATTTATTATATGTAAGTCCACTGTAGCTGTCTTTGACATCCCAGAAAAGGGCATTAGATCTCGTTACAGATGGCTGTGAGCCACCATGTGGTTGCTGGGATTTGAACTCAGGACCTTTGGAAGAGCAGTCAGTGCTCTTAAATAGGAGGCGTTATTTATTAAGATAAGTCATCACACGTTGACCCTAAGAAATAGGGAACTGAGCTGGTGAACACAAACTAACTAGGAAGGGAAGGATTTTGGGCACTACTAACAGTAAACTTCAGCAATAGTTGTAGGGGTCGTTAGGTGGGAAGTGGTGACATTCTTAGAGAATTTGCTTTTTTTAAAAAAACAAAAAAACAAAAAAACAAAAAACCCAAACTATATCTTATTTTGTAACCAGTAAAACATTAGTAAATCTTTCATTATTATTCTGGGAATAATAATAATGAATAGGACAGTCAAGGTTGATCTCTCAAAGAATTAGTACTCTACTGGGTGTGGTGGTACAGGCCTAGAAACGTGGCTACTCTGGAGGGTGATGTAGGAGGATCACAAATTCGAGAGCAGCTTGTCATCTCAAAAGGAAAACTGTCCATAGTGGCAGAACTCTCTTAGCACAGTTGAAATCCTGGGTTCCATCCTCAGTACTGGAAGCGGATGGAAAACCGCCAGAGCATTCGCATCTTGTGATTCTTGGCGTCGTGCCTAGGAGTTTTCCACCTTTACTCTGCCAGCAGGTCTGTTTTTAATTATCTCTGTAGAAGCTAGTGTCAGAATCTGTCTCAGTGAAGATCAGCCACGCCTTGTTTACGATCTAATACTTTCATTCAACTGCAAAAATCAGAGACCCCTTTACCCTTAGAGGGATACTTTAGATGTCTATACGTATTTTTTAAATGAATAAAAATAAGTCTATACAAGTAAAGACTTTGTTGTGCGGGTTGTCTTTGGATCTCCTATCCCAGCTTGCTGTGAGCAGCAGGCTATTAAGGATGTGTCACATGAAGTCTGTCTCGGCGCATGTCCCTACCCAGCCTGGAAAATCTTTATTGTTTAAAACAGGGTCCATCTTCGTTCCTTCATTGTGACAAACCTATTGGTCGCTTGCAAGGTTCGATTACTTTTGTGGGAGTAGGAAACCCCGAGGCTCCCGGGAAGGAAGAAGTCACCCAAAGGTCAGCGAGAACGTCACTACTCAGCCCACAATGCACGTCTCGTCTGCCTGGAACCTTGGACTACTACTATTCGTCCGGGCGGAAGCCACTCACCTCGAACCCCATTGGACGAGATGCAGCAAGGGCTCATGGGAGCCCGCCTGTCCTTCCGTAAGGCTGTGCCAACCGTCTTCGCTGGGTTCCACGTCCGGTAGGTCGCACATCTGCGTAGCGGCGCAGGCCCTTTGCGCGCAGGCGCCGTGGCACGGGTGGCGTCCGCGACGCAGGGGGGTGGGGCAGCGCTGACGCGATTCTGTCCGCGTTGGAGCGGGCGGGCCGCCGCCTGAGTCTCCGCGGCCGCCGTGTGACGTGGCACAGCCGAACACTTAACGCCGCGCCGGAGCCACCGCATCAGTCGCCGAGCAGGTCCGGGTCCCGCTACGTCGTGTGCCGCGGCCTCGCCGACACTCCGGCCTGCGAGACCGGTCTTGAGCGTTTTCTCTTCCGCCCACTCGGTTGTGAGCCGGAACCGTGAAGGCCCGAGAGCGCCCCAGACCCCCTCTTTCTGACCGTCAAGTGCCACCACCGCTATGGGCCTCACCATCTCCTCTCTCTTCTCGCGCCTCTTCGGCAAGAAGCAGATGCGCATTTTGATGGGTGAGTGAGGGGCCGGGAGTGGGGAAAGCCACATGTCTACGCCGGTGGCCTGGGACCCAGCCGCCTCCGGCTGCGATGGGGGAGGGCGGTCAGGAAGCATCCTTCGGGGGAACAATGGGGGCGAGAGGAGAGGGATTTGTTTGCCACAGAGGCTGAGCCAGAGAGTTGGGCCAGATTTCCTCGCTGTGCGTGCCCTTCTCTTCCTGATCTAATTGAGAGCCCGAGGAGATTGAGCGGAGATGTAGGGTTAGTTCACACTGGCGGAGCTCATTCTAAGGGTGCAGTTCTAAGGGTGCAATCTTCCACCTCACTTTTCCTGGCGATGGGCAGCGGTCGAGAGTGAAGCTGGCCTATTCCAGCCTTCCTCCTCCCCCTTTCTTGGTCGGGTACGCCCTGTGCACACACCATTGGTATGTGACCGGGGCTAGGAACCGCCTGGGGCAGGAAATGACCAGGCCCACTGTGGCGAAGGAGCACCCAAGGTTCGAAAAAAAGTCCGGAGTCTTCTGAGCTCATTTTCCTAAACTTTGCTTTGCTCTGGATTCGACTTTCTTTTCTCATGATTATGAAGCCTATTCTGTGGAAATGGAAGTTATCCCAAGGCTGTCTTTCAGTTCTAAACCTGTTTGGTTTGCTGTCTTTCTTTGCTCTTTCAAACTAATTTTATCTGGCCCGGATAATAGTAAAATCCAAGAGCTTTTAGAAACGAAATCTGTTTTTAACCGGATAGTTCTAACGCACCTTAATTGAGCTACTAAAAAAATAGTTTGTTTAAAAAACTGCATCTCTGTGACAGGTTTTATTGCCCAGCGGAGGCCATTTGCTTGGGCATTATAAAGTGGTCTCTCCTTAGTACAGCACTCTACCTCACAGCTGAGTTGCCAGGACCTGAATAATGCTTTTTAAAAAGCCCCGAGAACACTGAATATTGACACT
This sequence comes from Montemys delectorum, assembly GCA_019843815.1. Taxonomy (NCBI): domain Eukaryota; kingdom Metazoa; phylum Chordata; class Mammalia; order Rodentia; family Muridae; genus Montemys; species Montemys delectorum. The sequence continues at coordinate 10,105 of JADRCD010122492.1, forward strand.
TGTTGAGTGCGAGGAGAAAAGGATTATTTTGAGCATCCACTCCCACAGAGCGCTTCAATTTCTGTAGTATTGCAGAGCATGGCTGTACAAGTTGGTTATTGTTCATTTGTTCAGCTTCTTTACAATTCATAAAAACAATTGTTCGTGATTCATTCACAAAGCTAAGTGAAAATGTTTTCTTCCATAGTTTTGCAGATAGCCTTTATGAAAAGGACAATTATTTTAGGAGGGCAGACGTGTTATTTAAGCTTTAAGTGGTTAGAAATTGGCAGTGTGAAAAAGGCTGAAGTCGAAGGGAGGACTTTGCACTGTGATAAATGAGTTTCTTAGAGATTAGCCAGTGCAGGATTGTGTTACTGGAAAATAAAGAATTTATTGTAAATGAATTATGTTTTTCATTGTCAGAGTCTTGTGATGGCTAAAGAAGGGATGGAGGGGAAAGAGTGGAATGATTTAAGCACTTTACTATGTTTGAGAAATGTAGACAATGGAAGTAGACAACAAGCATTCAGCTAGTTGCAATTATGGAGGATAGAAGTCATGGTTTAGGTTTACTCTTTTATTTAAGTATTTACTCACTCAGGTTTGCTATTCTTTTTGTTGTTGTTGTTTTATGACAGCAGGGTCTCTCTACATATCCCTGGCTGTCCTGGAACTCACTATGTAGCTATGTGGACCAGGCTGGTCTCAACACAGATATCCACCTCCCTGCCTGCCAAGTGCTTGTGCCCAATTAAATGGTCTCTGCTGGGCAATAAAACCTGTTACTGACAAGCAGAGATTTTTTTTTGTTGTTGTTTTGTTTTGTTTTTTCGAGATAGGGTTTCTCTGTATAGCTCTGGCTGTCCTGGAACTCACTCTGTAGACCAGGCTGGCCTCGAACTCAGAAATCCACCTGCCTCTGCCTCCCAAGTGCTGGGATCAAAGGCGTGCGCTACCACTGCCCAGCCTGACAAGCAGTTTTTAAACGGTGATATTTTAATAGCACAATTAAGGTGCTTTAGAACTATCTGGTTTAAAAAAAAATCATTTTTTTTAAGTTTATTTATTTATTATATATAAGTATACTGTAGCTGTCTTCACCAGAAGAGGGCGTCAGATCCCATTACAGATGGTTGTGAGCCACCATGTGGTTGCTGGGATTTGAACTCAGGACCTCTGGAAGAGCCATTAGTGCTCTTACCCACTGAGCCATCTCTCCAGCCCCAAAAAAATCATTTTTAAAAGTTGGCTTTCTCATTTTATTATTATCCAGCCCAGATGGATAAAATTAATTTGAAAAAACAAAGACAGTAAACCAACAGGTTTAGTGTTTTAGGTTTAGAGCTGAAAGACAGCCCTGGGATAAATGCCTTTGGTTTGCTGTTCTTATTTTACACTGTAATTTAGTAGAAGTACTCAGTTTTCCTTGTTTAAAAGCACTCTAGTCCTAAAGTCAGCTTTTATGTAACTCATCAGAGGAAGTATAAATGTTGTTCTGTGTGTGAACTGGGAACACAGTGGTTTGGAAGTCTGGGAATTCCTACATTTTTGAGTATTGGTTTTTGTCTTTGTGGCTTTATGGGTGATTGACCTTGTTAATAATCACTTTTTTGATATCTTCCCCATTGGAATGTTGGGAATTCTAGTGAATGAATGGTTGTATGTACACACATGTGCTCTTGTGCTCATATGTGTGTGTGTATGCGCTTGCTTACTTTGTGGTATGGTTTTGAGAATGGAACCTAAGGCTAGCCTAGCCTAGCCCTAAATGATTGTTTTGTTTTGTTTTCCTCTCTTTCATTAGCGGGCTCATATTTTCTTTATCAGGCTTATGTATGCCTCCATAAGTCATTGGCTTCTCATACTCTTTTTTTGTTGTTGTTGTTGTTCTGGGGATCAAAATCAGGGTCTCTACGTAACAATTGAGCTACATCTGTGGTCCTAGATTACTGTTTAGAAGTGTATAGAGAAACAATAATTAGGGCTGGAGAAATGGCTCAGAGATGAAGAGCCCTGGCCACTCTTTCAGAGGTTCGGAGTTCAATTCCCAGGTGGTTCATAACCATCTATACTGAGATCTGGAGCCCTCTTCTGGCATGTAGGCATAAATGCAAGCAGAACACTGTGTACATAATAAATAAATCTTAAAAAAAAAAAAAAGAAAGACAATTAGCCAGTGTGTCTGGTTTGCCTAACTTCTGTGGAAATGAAAACTTAATTTATGTACTAGCTGATCTCCCAAGATTAATTTGAGATGTTGGAAGATATGGCTAATAGTTAACCATAATTAAAGATAAGCCTAGCCAGGGGTAGCATGATGGTGTGTGTCAGTAATCCAGCACCAAGGAGGCTGAAACAGGGGGATACTGTGCTTCAAACACTAACAAATAAATAGCCAATACAATATATTGAATTTAGCATCTTCTAGACAGTTGACCAACAGAAATGATGTACGAGGTATTTATAAGGAAAGTTTACTTGTTTGAATAGTACTAAATTTAAACTCAAGGACAACTGGCTTTTATCTTAGATTACTCAGGTAGCCGGAGTTAGAAAGCAATAGCTCTGAATTGTAAGGTAGGTCTATCTGTATCCTAGACGTCTATGAAAAGGTGTACTTTTGGCAAATGAATACTTAAATTTTTTGTCTGAAATTACTAATGTATTTATAGAGGAGTTGCTAATTTTAACCTGTTTTCTTTGAACTTGGTTAGAATGTTTCTGGGGATGAAAGGTCTCTACTTACTGAGCACATCTTGCAAGTTCTTTGAGACAGGATCTTATGTAATTATGTAGCTGAGGCTGGCCTACTCACTATGTAGCTAAAGATGACCTTCAACTTCTGTTCTACCTACTGAGTACTGGGAAGGACCCTCTATTTGGTCATTTAAAAACTATACTAATAAGTAATAAAATTATACTATATATGAGGCTTTAAACTAGAATGATGGATGCTCCTTTTTATAAATCCTTTTATTAGGTAATTCTGGGTTCTGATTATCTTTTTAAGTCCAATTTAGACATGAAAAAAGTGATCATAACTTGTAATTCAACCATTTCACTATTATGTATCTGCTATCATTGTTTTCAGGTGTTAAGTTGTGGTTTGAGTTAAACATTAAGTAGGTGGTTTTGCCTAAACTAGTAGTCATATGATTTAGTTATAAATTCTTTTAAATTCTGGGATAAAATAAGTGCATGCAGCCAAATGATATTCTTTTTTTTGTTTTGTTTTCTTTGTTTTTGTTTTTTCGAGACAGTGTTTCTCTGTGTAGCCTTGGCTGTCCTGGTACTCTTATAGACCAGGCTGGCCTGGAAACTCAGAAATCCACCTGTCTCTGCCTCCCAAGTGCTGGGATCAAAGGCGTGTGCCACCACCGCCCAGCTGAGATTTTTTTTTTTTTAATTAGGTATTTTCTTTATTTACGTGTCAATTTCTCCTTTCCCAGTTTCCTCTCCAAAAAACAAACAAACAACAAGAACAAACTCCTGTTGCCTCCCCATCCCCATGCCTGCCACCCCACCCTCTCCCACTTATTGGCCCTGGCATTCCCCTACACTGGGGCACAGAACCTTCACAGAGCCGAGGACCTCTCCTCCTATTGATGATCAGCTTTGCAATCCTCTACTATACACATGCTGCCAAAAACAATCAGTCCCACCCTGTATAGTCCTTGGTTGGCGGTTGGGTCCCTGGGAGCTCTGAGGGTACTAGTTAGTTCATATTGTTGTTCGTCCTAAGGGGCTGCAAACCCTCCAGCTCCATAGAACCTTTCTCTAACTCTTTCATTGGGGACTGTGTACTCCGTTCAATGGATGACTGTGAGCCTCTACATCTGTATTAGTCAAGTATTGTCAGAGCCTCTCAGGAGATAGCTATATTTAGGCTGGCTTGTCCTTCCTTCAGTCTCTGCTCCATAGTTAATCTCTACATGGGTATTTGATTCCCCCTTTTAAGAAGGAATGAAATGTCCACCTTTTGGTCTTCCTTCTTCTTAAGTTTCTTGTGGTTTGTGGGTTGTTCTTCCTGTATTCTGAACTTCTGGGCTAATAACCACTTATCAGAGAGTGCATACCATGTGTGTTCTTTTGTGATTGTGTTACCTCACTCAGGATGATACTCTCCAGATCCATCCATTTCCCTAAGAATTTCATAAATTCATTGTTTTTAATAGCTGAGTAGTACTCCATTGTGTAGATGTACCACACTTTCTGTGTCCATTCCTCTGTTGAGGGACATCTGGGTTGTTTCCAGTTTCTGGCTATTATAATTAAGGCTGCTATGAACATGGTGGATCATGTGTCCTTATTACATGATGGAGCATCTTCTGGGTATATGCCTAGGAGTGGTATAGCTGGGTCCTCTGGTAGAACTATGTCCAATTTCCAGAGGAACCGCCACACTGATTTCCAGAGTGGTTGTACCAGTTTGCAATCCCACCAGCAATGAAGGAGTGTTCCTCTTTCTCCACAACCTCTCCAGCATCTGCTGTCACCTGAGTCTTTTATCCTAGCCAATCTGACTGGTGTGAGGTGGAATCTCAGAGTTGTTTTGATTTGCATTTCCCTGATGACTAAGGATGTTGAACATTTCTTTAGGTGCTTCTCGGCCATTCGGTGTTCATCAATTGAGAATTCTTTGTTTAGCTCTGTAACCCATTTTTTAATAGGGTTATTTGGTTCTCTGGAGTCTAACTTCTTGAGTTCTTTGTATACATTGGATATTAGCCCTCTATCAGATATAG
>JADRCD010122493.1:0-13199 GCA_019843815.1 Montemys delectorum
CACACACACACACACACACACACACACACACACACACACACATACAATTTCAAAAGCAAAAAGACCCCAAACTCCCACACATTTTACCTAACGATGTTTTGGATTCTTCCTAGAAACAGATGGCCATTGCAATGACATACTTTGATTCCTAATTCAAACAACCATAAATTTATGATTTATGATATGTGAATTGTTGAAAACACCCAATAGAGTCCTGTTCTTGTAGAAAGTACTACACCATAAAGACAAGTATCCTCAGCCGGGTGGTGGTGGTGCACGCCTTTAATCCCAGCACTTGGGAGGCAGACGCAGGCGGATTTCTGAGTTCGAGGCCAGCCTGGTCTACAGAGTGAGTTCCAGGACAGCCAGGGTTATACAGAGAAACCCTGTCTCGAAAATCAAAAAAAAAAAAAAAAAAAAAAAAAAATCCAGGTATCCTCATGGAGCTGGAGAGGTGGCGCAGTGGTTAAGAGCACTCTTCCAGAGGACCTGGGTTTCATTCTCCCTCCCCATGGCAGCTCCACAACCATATATAAACCAGATGCAAGGGGCTCAGTGCCCTCCTTGGCCACTTCAAGCACCAGGCCATCATCACATGCAGCAGTGTTACTGCCACACAGCTCCTTTCATGTCTCTGTTTGCTGTCTGCATTTCATGTCCATGTGAGAAACTGCTCATAGCTTATTCTGTCACTAGAAAGACTTGCTGGATGAAGGGACCATCCAGGAGGTTAAGAGGTATTGACAGGTGGAAGAGAGGGACAGAAAAGAGGCTGGTGGAAGCCAACACGAGAGACCTTCACTTACCTGGAGCCTCCGTAGGAACCGCTCCAAGGCAGGTCTGCCCACTGACCGGATCTTGCTGCGGTCCAGGTGGACACGGGCATCTGGACGCCCATCAGAGCCTGTGGTAGGAGTGACGGTAACGAGTCCTTCACCAGCTTCCAGCAAGACCCTCAAGATCACAAACCGGGCTTGCATGTGGGCCTGTGGAGGGAAAAAGGCCGTGTGTAGCAGATATAGAGCACTTAGTGCACAATTTGCTAATGTGTTCAACATGCTAATCATCAGCGGACATTATCCGTTTATTCCCTCTTACCCTGGAGGTCCACTCTGCCCACTCCTCTCTCCTCAATTTCTTCCTTTCTCCTGTGTTCATTGTAGCAGTCTGTGTGAGCAAACCCTGGTGCCCTATTCCCCCTCATGATTTGCCACGCCTTTCAATGCTCCAGGCAGCAGCTACTCAGGGGGATCCCCTGACTAAAGACCTGGAAAACTCTCTTTCCCAATCTTTTTTTGTGCTTAACAATGAAACCGAGTAGGTATCATGACCCCACTTTTACATATGACAAAACATTGAGGCCCTGAGAAATGAAGTGACTGGTTCAAGATCACACTGCTAAGGGAGTCAGGAGCCAAACTTCATGGTCCAGACTCTAAAATGTGTGAGCATATCTGTGCACACACATAAGTTTCTAAGTTTTAAAAAAAGCTATTTCATTTTTATCTTATATGTACAGGTGTTTTGCTTAGATGTATGTGTACCACATGTGTGCAGTGTCTGTGGAGTCCAGAAGGAGGCATTGGATTCCTTGGAACTGGAGTTACAGACAATTTGCTCAGCTGTCATCTGGGTGCTGGCATTGAACCCAGGTCCTCTGGAAGAGCAGCCAGTGTTCATAACCACTGAGCCATCTCTCCAGCCTTCTTTTTTTCTTTTGAGATGGGATCTTGCTATATCGCCCAAGCTTCTTAGGAATTTCTGGACTCAGGCAAACCTCCCTCGTAGATGCAAGGCTTTATCATGTGTACCCCTTGATGACATATACTGACTCCTCAAAATGTATTTATTTGATTTTGTTAAAAAATAAAAATAAAGAGACCAGCAAAGTGGATTGATGAGTAAAGCACTTGCCATGCAAACCAGACAGCCTGAGTTTGATTCCCAGGACTCAAAATGGAAGGAGACAACTGGCTCTCCAAAACTGGGCACACACATAAGTTAAAAAAAAAAAAATTAAATCACTGTTGGCTCACATAGTTTCAAACTATATGTTGGGCAGGTATGGTAGTGCACATCTTTAATCTCAGCACTCAAGAGGCACAGGCAGAGGGATCTCTGTGAGTTCCAGGCCAACCTGGTCTACAGAGTGGGTTCCAGAACAGCCAGGGCTACACAGAGAAACCCTGTCTGGAAAAGCACAAAACAAAACAACAACAAAAAATGACTTGTGGCTGAGTGGCTGAGCCCAGTGACTAAGAAGGAAGACTACATGAATTTGAGTCCTCACTCTCTTCTTCCAGCAGAATGTGATATAGCTTTCCCCACAGTAGAGTCTGAGGTTAGAGTTTAAGTTTATCTGCCTTAGAGGGTGCACTTTTCCCATCCCTACACCCAGAATCCTGACTGTGGCCTCATGGCAGGCTCCTCGCCTGTCCCACCTGTCGCCAGTTGGCCACCTCCGGGGTGTAGAACTCCAAAGCCAACAGCCCAGCCCGAACCATGTTGAGCCAGTTCACGTAGATTACATCTTCTGCATCAGCTCCCTCAAAGCCAAAGATCCTGGTGGGGGGGAGACAGGGATGATGAGATCAGCCTCATGCTCCAGTGCCTTCAGAGCAGCCCAGGGTGGGGACTCAGCCCACCGCCCCTCCAGCCCACTGTTCCTACTCCAGCACTTGGGGGTTGAGACAGAGGTAGAGGCCCACACTCTCGGCCCGGCACTCTTCGTAGCTAGAGGCAATGGTGCTGAATTTGCTATCCCATGTCTCTCCACTCCGGTACCAGCTCTGGATCTAGAAGGATGACCCAGGACCCAAGAATCAGGGCCTGCCTGTGTCCCCCGTCCCAGCCGCCTGGCTCCACAGGGGCTCTCTTACCTGCTCCCCAGTTTCCGGGTTGATCACAGTCTCCTGGTCAAAGTTGAAAGCACCTTTCTCATCCTGTAGAAGAAAGATGATGAATGTGGGGTGGGCTAGGGGATGGTGTTCCTGGGCAGAACCTGGATAAGGGAGGGGAAGCTCGGAAGCAACCCTCAGAGCTCTAGGATGCCAACTACTCCCTCGGATCTCTTAGCAGTTAGGAACCACCCATGCGCTTCACTGTACAGGGGGGAGAAACTAGAGTCCAGACAAGGGAGGGACCACCTGAAACTGTATGGAAACTCACTCTCAGACCGTGGAAGAGACACCCAATATGTGGGCCACCAAGCACGGCGGCTTCTCCCTATGTGCTTCTGGTGCTACCACTCATGCCACCAACATGGCCCCCCCACCATGCCAAGTGTCTTCCACGGCCACCTCCTGGGGAAGGCTCTATCACCAACACACACCACCGGTGGGAAAATGGAGGTTCAGAGACCAAGAGCCCCAGACTGGGATCAGCCCAAGTAACCTTTGTGCTTCCCAGATAGTAACACATTCGCTAAAACCCCACTGTGCCGGGGTTATACTTCACCTCCCCTTCTTTTCTTCATAGGAGTTCATGGGATGGCATCAGGAACCCCACTGTACAGATGGGTCCACTGGGGCCCAGCCAGAAGAAAAGACGGATTTAAGGCCATGGCCTGAATAAAAGACTGGATGAGACACTTTGCTGGGTGCCGTCCCTTCAGCTGCCCTCTGGATTCTCTGGACTTACCACGTGCAGCTCTGTCCCTCTCTCATCTAGGGAGGCAGCCCTGCCAGTGAGAACAAGCCTAGCCCAGAACCCCATTCCCACTGATGGGCTTTACTCTCCTATGGTTAGTTCAGCTATGTGGCTCCATGCTGGCAGCCCTCAAGTCTCCTCAGCATGCTCTAAAGACTGTCAGCCAAGGGCACGGTGGCAATGGGGAGGAAGTGCTCTGGGGAGACAGTCCCTTAAGCAGAAAAGACTTGAACTGACCTCCCTGCAAAACGCTCCGGAGCCCAGAGAAATGGATGGGTAAACAGGGTTCTCCAAGATAGCTCAACTGGTGGCTGCTGCCCGAGAAGGATTGCTGAGCTCAAGGTGGGGAAGCTCCCCTTGGAAGTATGACTACTCAGGTGGACCCTAGCCAGAGACCACGAGGGGCCGGGTTTTGTCACTGCCTGTGCCAAGGCTGCGGGCACTGTCTGTCTCTGCACCTGGAGCCTGTACTTTTCCAGATACTGAAGGGAGCCATGGCTTCACCTATGAGTGGGACAGGTCAGATGATCCCAGCTGGCCGTCCTCACCTGTACAAAGAGCTTGCCGCTGCCGTGGCCCAACAGCTCGTGTAACCCCACCTGCACATCAAAGGACGGCCCCTTCCAGCGGATATACAGGTCCTGTCAAGACAAGCAAGGACCCCACTGACCACCACCATCTCACCGTGGGCACAGTGCACACCAAGTCCTCCCAGCAAGGCCCATGTGGGGAATGTGCTTTCTGGAAGTCAAGCTTATTCCATTCCACACAAGTGGAGCAATCCATCTCACCCCCACAATAACCCAGCAAAAGGACCGGCATAACGACTCTCCACTGTGCACCCTGGAGGAAATGGAAGCTTCGCAGTGACAAAGGGTCAGTCACGTGGCGGGAAATTAGCTAAGCCAAACCAAAGCTGGACTCTGATTTCACCACAGTACTTGTCCACGTGCCTCCCAAGGCTCAGGTAGCCAGTGCCCACCTTGTCTTCTTCCTCCAAGAACGTGAGTTTCTCCCGCTTTGTGGCATAGGCCACAGCCAGCACGTTCCCCAGAGACACGTTCTTAAAGCCTTCTGTCTGTCTCAGGTCATCATCTAGAAGACAGCGATGAGAGTTGAAAGAGGGAAGGGTAGAGGTCAAGAGGCACTGATAGAAGGCTGAGGGACAAAGGTCAGTTTGTGGCCAGAAACACATGTGGAGGGGGGGAGGAGTATAGGCGGTGAAGAAGAGGGGAACTCACAGTTGGGGATGTTAATGCCCGCAGGGATGCCAGAGCCAGCAAAGGTGAGGACGTCCAGGGAAGTGAAATCAGGGGTGAGGAACTTGTCCTTCTCAAAGGCTGGAGGCCAGGGCAGCTCCTTTAACAGCTGCTCAGCGCTTGCGACCAGCCGCTCGAACTTTGCGCTCATGGCTTTGTTTACCATGGCCACGAAGCCTGTGGAGAGGCGGGGCTGTGGTTTGGTAGTATCCTGGGATCCCACTGCACCCTCCCCAGTTCCTCCATACATCACATTTATACGGAACACAACTGTCTGCAGCAGCCTATGCTGGCTATTGGGGACCGCAAGCCCCAAGCCTCAGGCCCCAGGCAGGAAAAGAACAGGCAGAATTCCTTCATGTTCCTATGACCTTGTGTCTGAGCTCCTATGTACTACTGACACTTTCCTTCCTCCTGCCAGGCTAATCTCTGGATTTAGCAACTCGATCTCCAGCCTCTCTATACAGAATGGGAAGACCGAGAGTAAGCAGAGACCAGTCTGAACCCTCTGGCAATGACTTGCCTGTGGGATAACGACTGAGGTGTCTGCTATCCCTAGGGATGAAAGCTACCACATCAGTCTCACGGGCACAGGGGATATCACTGCACACAGGACTCTGTGATGCTCAGAGGTCTGATCACTTGGCTTATGGTCACAGAATGGAGGACGGGCAAATCCAGGCTTAAGAAATCATGTTTGCCCGTCTCCCGAGAGCCTTGTCAGGTCATCCACAAAAGGTAAAAAACAGCCAAATGGCACAGAGTCAGGGTAACTGGGTTCAGCCACCACTACGGTAAATCCTCGGGTTAACTTTGTACTACACAGTGCCTGGGACATTGTAGGTAAACTGTCCCAGGATGCTGTTCTTACTTCTAGGAGGAAGGACAGACCTCTCAAGGAAGAATGGGAGAGTGAACTTGGACCTGTGCAAAGGGATGTCCACCCAACCTTCCCAGCTCCACAAGCAGTTACCTTCAAACTCTCCTCGGGAGCCAAAGGGGTCACGGTAGCTCTCAATGAAGCCAATGTAACTAGAGGAGAAAAGAGGAGAGATGAAGACGACCTAGCAGAAGGCATGGAGGGGGAGCAGAGGGTAGCACCTCACCTCTCTACAATGGGGCCTTTGTCCTGAATCCAGAAGCGGGAGCCCCTCTTATGGGCCTCAATGGAACCCTGGGTGAAGCTCTCCACGTACTGGGCCAGCATTTGCTCCTGATGGCTATTGGCTGCATAAGCCTAGAGATGAAAAGGGCTTTGGTTAGGTTTGAACCATCCACCTTTGCTGCCCAGAGGGGTTTTGAGTGGCCCCCTCAGTCTCCAGCCAGCCCTACCTTAGCTTTCTCCAAGTGTTCTACCACCTTCTGGAGGATGGGGGCGTAGTCCCCCCGGGTGACCTGGAAATGGTTCCCCTGGAACTCATATCTCTTCAGCTTGGAAGTCAGTTCAGAGTCGAGAGCAGGGTCTGAGGAATGAGGCAACACTGAGGGAAAAGGGGAATTGGCAGGCGTTCGCTCTGGCCCACTAAGAATTTTAATGGCTCACCATTGCCAACAGAAATTAGGATAAATTCTCTTCTTCAAACATGCATATATTAGAGGCTAGGGATGTGGCTCAACTGACAGGGTGCTTGCCTAACATACACAAAACCCCAGATTTGATACCTACCACTGTATAAGCCAGGTAGGGTGGTGCACACCTGTAATCTTGGTGCTTGGGAGGTGGAGATAGGACTACCCTCAGTTTGAGGCCAGCCTGAGCTAGACTAAGACCTTGTCTCAAAACACACAGAGGCTAGAGACCTGGCTCAGAGGGTACAGGTTCTAACCATTAAGCCTGACAGCCTGGGTGTAGTCCCTAGTCCTTGTCCTCCACAGAGTGAAAGGACAGAATCAACTTTTGTAGATCACCCTCTGACTTCTATTTTAGGACATCTATGCTAAATATTTAGAAAGAAAGAGAGAAAGAAAGAAAGCGCCAGCAGCAGAGTATGGTCCTCCACATTGTACCATCATCGATCGGCTGAGAAGTAGATTAGGAAGAGGAGTTCAAGGTCATTTCAGATACATACACAATGAGTTTAGGGTGGCCCCAAAGACTGCAGATGATGCCACCTCAAAACAACAACAGCAACAACAAAAACCAAAAAAAAATAACCTCCACAGAAACCCAATACTCCAGCGGGTAGTACTGCATGTCTTTAATCCCAGCACGTCGACAAAAAGCCCAGTACTGTGCACACGCACACACACACACACACCCAAGAGTTCTGATGGGCAGATTGCTGAGTCCATGGCCAGCCTAGTCTACAGAGTTCTAGGACATCCAGGGATATATAGAGAAACTCTGTCCTGGGGGATGGAGGTGGGGAACACATTTCATTCTTGCAAAGACCCAGGTTCAGTTCTCAGCACCCACATCTGGTGTCTCACAGCCATCTGTAACTCCAGTCCCACAGGAACTTACACCCTCTCCTGGCCTCAAGCACCTTCAAATACATATAAAAATAAATCCTCGAAAAGAAAAAAAGAGGAGGAAATCAATCTCTGAAAGAAACAAAAGAATAAAAAAAGAGTCACATCTCAAAACCTTTGAGAGCTGAGTGTGACTGGGGAGCAGAAGCTGGTGACTCCTGACTGTGAGAGACAAGAAGGGAACATAGCCAAGGGTGACAGACACTGAGGCAGCCTTCTAGCAGCCAGAAAAGGAACATGTTCCAGTATGTGGGACAGAATCCAGGGCCTTGAGCACTCAAGGTCACTGCTCTACCTTTGACTCACATTGCCAACCCCAAAGCCACTCCTGGCCACTGTCTTACCCTGCAATCTGTGCTGCCAGCATGGGATCCATTTCAACTTCCACTAACATGATCCCCCTCTGTTTGCCAGACCTGTGTCCCTTTCCTTTCTTTCCTTTTTATTTTGTGTGTATGTATGAATATGTGTATATATGTATGTGTGTGTACATGTGTATGCATATATGTGTGTATGTGTGTGCATGTGTACATATGTATGCGTGTGTACATATGTATGTGTGTGTGTACATACGTATGTATGTATGTGTGTGTGTGCATATGTGTGTGTGTGTGTGTGTGTGTGTGTGTGTGCACATATGTATCACACTCACACCTGGTACCTACAATGCTGGTAACCTAACCTAGGTCCTCTAGAAGAGCAGGAAGTGCTCTTAACTGCTAAACCATCTCTCTAGTTAAAACTGTCCCTGTCTGGAGTGCATATGGTATGTTCATTCGCTGTATGCCCCCACATTTCCACACTGAATACCTGAGTATTACCAAACACTGGGCACTGGGGAAGACAGACAGAAACACACAGCCCATTCAAGCAGAGAGCTTGTCATCAAGACACAGACCAACAAGGACACTAATGGGAGTGCTGGAAGATCCCTGAAAAGGAGCCACCCACATCCAGTTGTGGAATGGAGGAGCCGGTTGGGTAAACAAGATGGGCTTGCAGCTGTTCTGGGCAGGAAGTAGGCAACAACCTGTATAAAGACTTGGTGATGAGACGTAGGAACCAGAAGCTATAGAACATGGCTAGAGCAGAGTGCTGGAGGCGGGCACTGACTAAGGATGTGGACGGGTGAAAATGTGCAAGCCGAAGGTGACACAGAGGCCTAAGTATATTTGCTATCCTTGCTTTTTTTTTTTTTTTTTTTTTTTTTTTTTTTTTTTTGGTGTTTCCGAGACAGGGTTTCTCTGTGTAGCCCTGGCTGTCCTAGAACTCACTCTGTAGACCAGGCTGGCCTCAAACTCAGAAATCCACCTGCCTCTGCCTCCGAAGTGCTGGGATTAAAGGCGTGCGCCACCACCGCCCGGTGCTATCCTTGCTTTTTAACAGGTCACTGCTGCTACTCTGTGTCTGGGTGAGGACAGGCTAACTTTGCTCTGGGGTAGCCTTGAAACCAGGTAGAGCCAATCAGAGACCCATGACCACCCATGAGTATTGGCTCACATTAATAAAGGACTCCGGAGAGTCAAGAGCCGCTCTTTTGCTGTATGAAGAAAGAACTGACACCAAAGAACTCTTTCCCCTGGAAAAACTGGGCTGCTGGCCTGAGCCACCTGGGTCATTAGGTGGCTGACAACGGGCATTAGGGTCTGAGCGCACCTGTGTTGAGTACTGAAGCCAGTCGCACCTCATAGTGGGACTTCCCTTCCTGGCTGACCACCTTGAAGAGCCGTGTGTTGTATGCACTGAGGTTCTGGAAAAAAAAAAAAAACAGAGCAGAGTTTGACGGAGATCAAGGAGAGGGGAGGAGTGGCCATCCCAAGACAGTGAGTAGGTTAGGGCCTCTCTGAGGAACCTTCCCAAGCCCACAGGGGAGGGCAAGGGATGACTGTCAAGCAGTGCGCCACCCATTAAACGCTAACTTAAAAAAAAAAAGGTTAGTACACGTCTTTAATCTCAGCACTCAGGAAGCAAAGGCAGGCCCTTTGCCTGATCTATATAATGAGACTTTGTCTCAAAAGAATAAAGTAATAAAATATACTGGGGCTGAGAGGAGGCCTGGCAGTTAAGAGCGCTTACTGCATTGCTCTTGCAGAGGACCCAGCTTTGGCTCCCAGAACGTAAACAGGGGCTCACAACCGTCTCTAACTCCATTCTCAGGTTAGTCATGGGCTCCTACATACTGGGGTGCCCACTACATACTTCAGGCACACACACACACACACACACACACACACACCACTACATACTTCAGGCACACACACACACACACACACACACACACACCACTACATACTTCAGGCGCGCGCGCACACACACACACACACACACACACACACACACACTAAAATAAACAGACTTTCTAATTTAAAAATACATATCTAGGGGCCCACACATGTGCCACAGCGCTTGTATAGAGGCCTCAATAGTTTCAAGAGTCCATTCTCTTTCCCTTGTGATCCCGGAAGATCAAACTCATGTCATTGGGCTTACTGGCAAACACCTTTGCCCACTGAGCCATTCACCAGCCCCATGAGCACTAATTTTCACAAGCTTGACTGTGTGAGGCACAGAACCACCTCAGTTGACTCTCAGCTATGTGAGATGGACTTGGGAAACAGCCACAGAGCTGTCATGTGGCTGAGGAACACAAGACAGGGTGGATGCACCCTGGCACATGTGTGACATCTCTGTTTTTCTGATTGGCGCAGGCTTACCTCTCACACAAAGAATCCTTAAGTCTTTTCCTTCTCAAGGACCTAAGGTGCCCATAAGCCTTTGAGTTCAAGCTGGGACCCAAGAGCAGGTGGCAGTGGTGAAGGGATGGGGACAAGAAGCCCCATCAAACTAGTGTACCAAATGGCCAATTCCCAAACCTGAGAGTCCAGAAAGTCCTGGGCCAGCTTAGCATCTTCCATGGTACAATCCCCAGAGAAATAGGTGGTGACTCCCTGTTGGGGAAGAACAGTGAGAGAAAAGGTGACTAGAGAGACAAGAGACTGGAATTATGGGCGCAGAGTAGCCCCTATGATGTCCTCCTAGCACCTTCACCCTGTCCCATCTATTTCTAGGGGAAAGGCTGTAAAACAGATTGTCATCTTTTTTGTTTTTTTGGGTTTTTTGTTGTTGTTGTTTTGTTTTTCGAGACAGGGTTTCTCTGTGTAGCACTGGCTGTCCTGGAACTCACTCTGTAGACCAGGCTGGCCTAGAACTCAGAAATCCACCTGCCTCTGCCTCCCAAGTGCTGGGATTAAAGGCGTGCGCCGCCCACCACCGCTCGGCCAGTATTTTCTTCTTTGAGATCAGGTCTCACTATGTAGCCCCACACTGGCCTCAAACTCATATCCACCATGACTCACCCTCCTGAGGGCTGCCATTACAGGGGATTACAGGTGTGTGCCATGACGCCTAACTCAGTCTTTCCTCCACACATCCTCTCCAGCTGGCCCATCCCTACGGCTTGTCATGGCTTCTTCCTAAACAGCCCAAGCAACCCTTAGAGGCAGGGACCCTTGATCACAGCCCCCTCCACCATCATTCTCTCCTAGACGCCCTTCTCCCAGCTCCTCTCACCTTCCCTCTCTGTGCACCTGCACCCTGCCAGGACAGACCTGGAAGAACATTCTAGAAACATTCTGTGCAGTTCTCTGTAGTGCTAAGTGGCTTTAGCTTCTTAGTGAGTAGGGGAAGAGCCTCCTGTCTCCCATCATTAGCTGCACTTCCATGCATACTATGCAGCCTCGAGGATGCCACTTTACCAAGTTCTTAGAGGGTGGGGCTCACCTCCTTCCCCAGCCCAAGATGTCGAAGCCTTGGTTCCAGAGAGAACATAAGGTCCCCACAGGTCTGCCAAAGGTCCCTGATTTCTTCTGGCTGCTGTTGGGCAGCCTTACTCCCCAGGATCACACGTTCTAGCTTTTCCTGCAAGGAGAAAGGAAGTTACTGGTCTGGCCACATGTCCCCCAGACTTCCAGAGCCTCCCTCTTCTTGAACCTAAGACCTCACAGTATATAGCCCAGGGAACAGCAGCAAGTCCTGAGAACAGCTGAGCCTCAGGCTACCACAGAACTACTCAATCAGACACTGCATTCAACACTACCAGGCTTAGTAGTGTACTAGTGTACAGGTATTAACATCTGAGGAGCCACAGTGCGTGGAATTTGCCTACTCCCCTCCCAGTGATGACCAGCAGGTGTCTAATAGGTAACATTTGCACAACCTATACCTGCTTGACTCTCAGATCAGCAGTCTGAAAGGATTGTGCTTTTCCTTTGTGTACATCTGCAGCACCTGGGGATGCTGAGTGACACCACAGTCATAGTGTCCCAGTGACAGGGCTATGGGTCGTTCTGCACCTTTGACTCCAATAAGGGTCTCTTCTTTAGTCTCTAACCACAGCCCACTGCTGCCTCCTTGACACCCTCCCCAACTCACCTTGGGCAGGTTAGGAACAAACTTGGTGTCACCAAAGGATTTGTAGTTGCCCATGTTGGAGTAGACCCCTGCAGTGTAGACCAGAAATGCCTGGGAAGTGGAGATAACATGGTATCAAATATATGAGACTACTCTCTTTCCCTTTCAGGAAAAGGTGGACCTTTTTTTCCCAGGGCATACCGCTGTGGAAGAGGCTGAGAAGTCACAGGGCAGAACCCTGATCCTAGAGGAGGCCCCAGTCTGGCCGAATTTGTTGTCACAGATGAATTTTTACTCCCTTCCTACTGGGTAACAAAACTGGTTTCAGCAGCTACCAAACACACCTACCTAGGCTGGTGATAGCAAGAAGCTGCCTCCCACAGCTCCAAGGGTACACATGTAAGCTGGCTAGGCCAGTCAGAGAATCACCTTCTCTTGCTATAGGCTGATTAACAGTCAAGCTGCCCAATATCACCAGGTCTAGATGCTCTATTGCTGGAATAGCTTGAGAAAACTGAGAGATGAAGATCACATCTCAAGGCAGCATCCAACAACTGAGTCTAACTGTACCTGAAGCCTCCTCTAGCCCTTGACCCTGCAATTATGTAATTATGTGAGCTAATAATTCCCGCCCCCTTCTCTCTCTCTTTTGTTTTTGAGACAAGGTCTCACTGTGTATTACTAGCGCTTCTGGAATGTACTATGTAGACCAGTCTGCCCTGTAACTCACAGAGATTTGCCTTTCTCTGCCTCCCAAGTGGTTCAATTACAGGCATATGTCACCACAGCAGGCTCATAATTCTCTTTAAGCTACTTTGTATTGGGTCTCTGCTACTTACCAACAAAGGCATCCCACTGAAAATAGTTAACACTCAGGTAGTAGTCCTTCCTACCTCCACAGAGATCTGCTCTTTTTAATAGTAGACCAAGGCCCAAAGACTGGACGCAATAAGCAAAAATTCTAAAGACATGGAAGAAATAGTAACCTTGGCTCAGAAATAAACAATCTGATCAATTTTCCCCTTATAGAAAACCAGGTCACGTTCCCACACACTCCTGGTGGGAATGTAACATGTTGAACCATTTTTAATAGAAGAGTCTCACTATATAGGCCTGGCTGGTCTCCAACTATGTAGATCAGGCTGGCCTTGAACTCACAGAGATCCTCCTACCCTTGACTCCAGAGTGTTAAAAATAAAGGTGTGCACCACCACGTGTGGCCTTAGAAGATAATTTAACAGAATCAGATCATTATAAATGTTCAGAGCCTTCAACCCAGCATCTCTATTTCTACACACAGTTCCCACTTATATACTTATAGAAGGATGAACATTGTGGCATTGTTTGCAAGAAAAACTAGAAACCATCCATAATGTCCAGCATTTGAAAAAAAAAAAAAAAAAAAAAAAA